>JARQWZ010005727.1:0-20000 GCA_033150135.1 Gobio occitaniae
AGGTTATTTAATGATTTGAAGACAAAGAGTAGAATTTTAAAATCAATTCTGAGATGCACAGGTAACCAATGTAGTGATTTTAGAATTGGAGTTACGTGATCAAATTTACGCTTTCTTTTGAGGAACTTTGCTGTGGCATTCTGTACTAATTGAAGTCGAGCAATAGAATTTTTGGACATACCAAAGTACAGAGAATTGCAGTAGTCCAAATGAGTTGTAATGAGCGCATGGATAGCAATCTCTAAGGTTTTCTCAGTAAGAGAAGATCTAATCTTAGAGAGAAGACGTAGCTTGAAAAAACAAGAGCTGATCACAGCATTTATTTGTTTGTCAAATTTGAGGTTCTGATCCCAGAAAACACCTAGATTCTTAATGCAGGGTGAAGTAAATGGAGCAAGGTAGTCCAGGTCAATGCTTCTGTTCCCAGAGTCACCATGAGAGCCAAAATACAATAACCTCTGTTTTTGATTCATTCAAAAATAAACAAATTTGAGAAAACCACAGTTTCACTTCATCTAGGCATGCTAAAAGAGATTTCATAGTAGCATGTTCGTTGCGTTTTAAAGGTAAATAAATTTGGGTATCATCCGCATAGCAGTGAAATGATACACCATGCTTTCTGAATATGGAGCCCAGAGGAAGTAAATACAGGGAAAAAAGGATGGGTGCGAGAATTGAACCCTGCGGCACTCCACAAGAGAGTTGAGCAGGCGAGGAGCAGAAATTACCCAATTTAACAGAAAAACTTCTGTTCGTTAAATACGACTTAAACCAGTTTAGGACAGTTCCCTGAATGCCCACAGAGCATTCTAGTCGTGAGAGGAGAATTTTATGGTCAACTGTATCAAAAGCCGAGGTTAGGTCTAACAATATTAGGATCACGGAGTCACCGGAGTCAGTCGCTACTAGAATATCATTAGAAACCCGCAATAATGCTGACTCAGTGCTGTGCAGAGGTTTAAAACCAGACTGGAAAGTTTCAAAAATATCATTTGAGCTAAGGAAAGATTGAAGTTGAAGAAAAACAGTTTTCTCCAAAGCTTTGGTAATAAAAGGAAGTGTCGAGATAGGTCGAAAGTTATTAAAATCCTTATTGTCTAGTGAAGGTTTCTTGAGGAGAGGTGTGACTGTGGCTTGTTTAAGACTATCAGGGATAGTCCCGGAGCACAAGCATTTATTTATAAAGGACACCAAACATGGTCCAATGGAGTCAAAAACTTGTTTTAAAATACGGGGAGGAAGAATGTCAAGAGAGCAAAAGGAAGGTTTCAAATGTTCAATAATTTCTCTGAGAGACAAAAGAGAAACTTGATCAAAAACACTCCATATGGCTGAGGATCGACAGAGTTTACGTGGAACATTAACAGATGGTTGTAACGGAGATCTTAGAGAGGTGATTTTATCACAGAAAAACCTACAGAAACCTTCACATAGTGACACAGAGGGATTTGAAATCACAATAACAGGAGGATTTAGAGCAGTATTTAACACAGAAAATAAAGCTTTAGAACTATGGTGATTTTTTGCAATTAAATGAGAGAAGTACTTAGATTTTGCAGATTTCATAGCTTTCTGAAAACAATCAAAGCAGTTTCTTAGCATTTCATATGAGATTTGTAATTTGTCCCGTTTCCATTTTCGCTCAGCTCTTCTACAGGCTCGCCTCAAAGAGCGGATGTTATCATTGAGCCATGGTTCAGTTTTAAGTTTTGACTTCTTTGGTTTTAGAGGAGCAGTGGTATTTAAAACCTCAGAGCAAGCAGTATTAAGCAGACCAAGATGTTGTTCAGCATCCAAGTCAGGTAAAGATGATTCCAGAGACATAGATAAATACACTTCGTTAAAGATGCTAGTGAAGTCATCATGAAACTGGGGGGAAAAGGAACACGCCCATTGTACAGTAGGAGTAATGTTAGATCTTGATGGAGGAAAAGGCATAGAAAACAATACTGGCATATGATCTGAGATCAGAGTATCAAAAACGTCTCTGGTTACGAATGTAACCTATGTTCCCTGAGAACAGGGAACTCGCGCTGCGTCAGCTGACGCTACGGGGAACGCCTCCAGCGTGACAGGTGCCTGAAATCACAATTACAAAACGTCAATCCTATTGACCGGCTACAGCCTATGACGTCATCAAGGTGCAACCAGGAAGTATAAAAGGGCGCCTTGCCAACATGACAGTATCTAAACGTCTGAAGGGACTGTTTGGCAGGCAAGCCTTGAGGCATGGCAAAGCGACGCAGCGTCTCGTTCCCTGTTCTCAGGGAACATAGGTTACATTCGTAACCAGAGACGTTCCCTTTCGAAAGGGAACTCACGCAGCGTCAGCTGATGCTACGGGGAACGATATACCAACGCCGCCATGCCGAAAGGAGTGCATGCCCACTGGCAGTGACAACTGTCAGGACAAGCAAATTCAACTGAAAAGCCTGAACCACTCCCCTTCTGGTCACATTAGGCTGTCAGTGACAGCGCTCCCTACGGTCAAAGCCCAAGCTATAAACCTGAGAAGGAAACTTCGCATACTACATGAAGTCCTACCCTGGCCGCTCAAAGGCCTGGAACCAGCCCGTTCGACAGAAGGGGTTCCTTTAAGGGAACGTGGCAGGGGGACCCGAGGGAACCCGTGCCAGTCACTATTCGGGAAGAATTCACCGAATGCCACCAGGGAGGCCTGACCTAGCGACCTCTATGTGGGACACGTCAGTTCGGCCAACCCGTCTGCTTCAGTACAGAGCCTCTGGTACTTGCCTCCGGAGAGACATCCTGCTAGGATACTGCAAAAAAGGCAGTGTCCTCCACCAGCCGGACCTCAGAGACGGGTTATCCTGGAGAGCAGCGCTCAGCGAAGTGCTTTCTAACCCTTGCTAGCGAGGGGAGTTTAGCCACTCGATCCTAGGATCTACCAAGCACTTATTTTAAAACGTGCTCAGGAGGCCGAACAGGCCTACAGGCTGATCCTTGCTGGGAGGCCTCGATGGGCCTACAACCGACGGATCAGTGCCAAGCGGCTATCAGCTCACAGAAGACTCTCACTTGAGAGGAGCTCCCAAGCCTGCCTGGTAGGTAACCATGCTGTAGGCGATCTATGAGAGTCCCTTCCTGTAGGGACCGCATAGTAGCAGCGTCGTCTCGTCATGCTAGGGTATGAACACCGCCTTCAGGTGCTACCGGCTAGAAACCGGCGCCTGATAGCAGGTGACCACCAGCTGTCCAAGTCGTGGGTAGTAAAAAAGTCATTTAAAAGGAATGTCTTATTGACTAGCGACCGAGCATTAATCAGAGCCATCCTGGAAAAAGATGCAGAGTCAGAGATAGCGGGAGGAGACACTCTGTTCAAAGAGCGAAGATTCTGAAGCTTGACTCCACCGCGGCGAACACGGAGAGGAGGGTAGCAGGGGATCGTCCAAGGAGATTCCGGGAGAATCGGTCGAAGCCAGCGAGCCGGTGGATCGAACGAACGGCAAGCAGCACAGCGGCCACCGCCTAGATTGCGTGTCATAGAGACGAAGCTGGAAGCGCGCCCAGCGTGCAGCGCCATTTTCAGTTTGACAGCAACCCCTCCGCGTTTCCCGCGTCTCCTGCGGCGCTTTCTGCGGGGAGCATCATAAGGCCATTCGCGCAGATACTCTGGAATATCCCAGACTGAGTTTGGAAAGCAGTATTGTGATCCAGCCACAGAGTTTCTTTGCTCTGGGTTGTATGTGGCCACAAAAGAGTCCCGAATGTCCAGAAGTAACTGGCGATCGTAAGCCAGAAGTGAGTAGCAGTTTGACACAGATAGAAGCACATAGATTACGTAAAATAGCAGAGACGTCAGACGGCATGCCACATACACAGGCGCCATCATGATCCATCATGATCCATACACACTCCTCACACTGACACACACTCCTCACACTGACACACACACTCCTCACACTGACACACACTCCTCACACTGACACACACACTCCTCACACTGACACACACTCCTCACACTGACACACACACTCCTCACACTGACACACACTCCTCACACTGACACACACACTCCTCACACTCACACACACTCCTCACACTGACACACACTCCTCACAGACAGCCACACACACTCCTCACACTCACACACACTCCTCACAGACAGCCACACACACTCCTCACACTCACACACACTCCTCACAGACAGCCACACACACTCCTCACACTCACACACACTCCTCACACTGACACACACTCCTCACACTGACAGCCACACACACTCCTCACACTCACACACACTCCTCACACTGACAGCCACACACACTCCTCACACTGACACACACTCCTCACACTGACACACACTCCTCACACTGACACACACTCCTCACACTGACACACACACTCCTCACACTGACAGCCACACACACTCCTCACACTCACACACACTCCTCACACTCACACACACTCCTCACACTCACACACACACACTCCTCACACTGACAGCCACACACACTCCTCACACTCACACACACACACACTCCTCACACTGACAGCCACACACAATCCTCACACTCACACAGACACTCCTCACACTCACACACACTCCTCACACTGACAGCCACACACACTCCTCATACTGACAGTCACACACACTCCTCACAGCCACACACACTCCTCACACTGACAGCCACACACACTCCTCACACTCACACACACTCCTCACACTGACAGCCACACACACTCCTCACACTGACAGTCACACACACTCCTATCAGCCACACACACTCCTCACACTGACAGCCACACACACTCCTCACACTCACACACACTCCTCACACTCACACACACTCCTCACACTGACACACACTCCTCACACTGACACACACACTCCTCACACTGACACACACTCCTCACACTGACACACACTCCTCACACTGACACACACACTCCTCACACTGACAGCCACACACACTCCTCACACTGACACACACTCCTCACACTCACACACACTCCTCACACTGACACACACTCCTCACACTGACACACACTCCTCACACTGACACACACACTCCTCACACTGACAGCCACACACACTCCTCACACTGACACACACTCCTCACAGACAGCCACACACACTCCTCACACTCACACACACTCCTCACACTGACACACACACTCCTCACACTGACAGCCACACACACTCCTCACACTCACACACACTCCTCACACTGACACACACTCCTCACACTGACAGCCACACACACTCCTCACACTCACACACACTCCTCACACTGACAGCCACACACACTCCTCACACTGACACACACACTCCTCACACTGACAGCCACACACACTCCTCACACTCACACACACTCCTCACACTCACACACACACACACACACACACTCCTCACACTGACAGCCACACACACTCCTCACACTCACACACACACACACTCCTCACACTGACAGCCACACACACTCCTCACACTCACACAGACACTCCTCACACTCACACACACTCCTCACACTGACAGCCACACACACTCCTCATACTGACAGTCACAAACACTCCTCACAGCCACACACACTCCTCACACTGACAGCCACACACACTCCTCAAACTCACACACACTCCTCACACTGACAGCCACACACACTCCTCACACTGACAGTCACACACACTCCTCACACTCACACACACTCCTCACACTGACAGCCACACACACTCCTCACACTCACACACACTCCTCACAGCCACACACACTCCTCACACTGACAGCCACACACACTCCTCAAACTCACACACACTCCTCACACTGACAGCCACACACACTCCTCACACTGACAGTCACACACACTCCTCACACTCACACACACTCCTCACACTGACAGCCACACACACTCCTCACACTCACACACACTCCTCACACTCACACACACTCCTCACACTGACAGCCACACACACTCCTCACACTCACACACACTCCTCACACTGACACACACTCCTCACACTGACAGCCACACACACTCCTCACACTCACACACACTCCTCACACTGACAGCCACACACACTCCTCACACTGACAGTCACACACACTCCTCACAGCCACACACACTCCTCACACTGACAGCCACACACACTCCTCACACTCACACACACTCCTCACACTGACACACACTCCTCACACTGACAGCCACACACACTCCTCACACTCACACACACTCCTCACACTGACAGCCACACACACTCCTCACACTGACAGTCACACACACTCCTCACAGCCACACACACTCCTCACACTGACAGCCACACACACTCCTCACACTCACACACACTCCTCACACTGACACACACTCCTCACACTGACAGCCACACACACTCCTCACACTCACACACACTCCTCACACTGACACACACTCCTCACACTGACAGCCACACACACTCCTCACACTGACAGTCACACACACTCCTCACAGCCACACACACTCCTCACACTGACAGCCACACACACTCCTCACACTGACAGTCACACACACTCCTCACACTGACAGCCACACACACTCCTCACACTGACAGCCACACACACTCCTCACACTCACACACACTCCTCACACTGACAGCCACACACACTCCTCACACTGACAGCCACACACACACACACACACACGTTTGTTTTTGTGAAATGTGAGGACATTCCATAGGCGTAATGGTTTTTATACCGTACAAACCGTATTTTCTGTCCCCTTACACTGCCCCCGTGTATATGAATAATGAAAACAAATTATGTGAACTTGTTTTTGCTACTGTTAGATGTGATTTATTGTTTTTCAGAATATGGGGAAATACCTCATTTTGTTCTCAGGCAAGTACCATATTCATAAACGCACACTTTTAATGAGTGGAATACACATTTTGAGTCTGTTTTTCAGTGTGTGGGTCAGTTTGGAGTATTTTTGCTTGTGCTTGTTTACAGTGTATATTTATTTAATTGTCATGTTTTTAAAAGCGTGAGTAGATGCGAGTGCTGGTGTGTGTCAGGAAGTGAAGCTGTGATGATCAGTGAGTCTCTGCTGCCCTCTGGCGTCTGGAGGAGAACCTTCAGCTGAACATGATGAGGACTGATTTAACGCGAGGTAGATTGATCAGATGACGTGTGTTTATGATCAGAACACTCAAGCTCATGATACATGTGTTGTGCATTATTTGTGGAGATCTATATTTAACAGCTGCTCGCTCTTTAACTCCAGCGGTGAACATTTAAACGGAGGCTCACATCTCTGAATCTGTGCAGATCATGTGATCGTGTCTTCGAGCTCTTTGATTGGTTTGCGCAGCAGTCTGGTGACGTCATCATTACGGGCACGCGCTGAGCTGCAGGTGTGATGATGATGATGATGATGATGATGATGATGATGATGATGATGATGATGATGATGATGATCTTATTTTTTTCTTTTTTTTTAATTAAATGCCAGTCACATAAAACGAACATGGCAATAGTAATTTCAAACATATAGTATAAAATATATTACAAATAACTTAACACATAATTGTTTTATTATTATTAGACATAAAGACACACATAAAACAAGACATCCAAAATATAACACAACTCAAAGGAATTGGGTTTACAGTATACGCCAAAATAAGATTGTCTAGTATACAGTAGTGTTGATTTAAAACACATAAATCCATCATTAGGGCTGGAGAAAGATGGCAGCACATAAAATTAACTTTAACTCTTTTGAAATGAAATTGTGCCTCTACATTTTGTGTTTTCAATACATTTGGAGAGACTCGATATACAGATCAGCCATAAGACCTTCAGGTTTAGAGTTATTTATTTTACTTTTATGAATATGAAATTTACCAAATAAAAGATGTATCATAAATTGTACAGATGCATTTTTTTTTTAATTCAAAATATATTATAAAATCTTTGGATGTTATTTCATAATTATAACAAGATTTCTGTTGAACATGCATAGATAAATCCTCCCAGATTTGTTTTGGGATGGTGGAAACTCAACATGAGCCATTTTCATCAATATCCATACATGTGGATAAAGTATAATCACTCAGGTAAATATTATGTGTGTGTGTGTGTGTGTGTGTGTGTGTGGGCATGTTTTCGTGAAATATCAGAACACAAATGTGTATAATGACATGGGTATTACAAAAAGAGGGTGAAATATGAGGACGTTCCCCATGTCCTCACTTTTCAAAATGCTTATAAATCACAGAATGAGGTTTTTTTCACAGAAAGTGAACTGCACAGTCTCCTGTGTGTGTGTGTGTGTGTGTGTGTGTGTGTGTGTGTGTGTGTGTGTGTGTGTGTGTGTGTGTGTGTG
Source organism: Gobio occitaniae (assembly GCA_033150135.1). Lineage (NCBI taxonomy): Eukaryota > Metazoa > Chordata > Actinopteri > Cypriniformes > Gobionidae > Gobio > Gobio occitaniae. The sequence goes on from JARQWZ010005727.1 coordinate 8,319, forward strand.
TGATGGGTAGGTTTAGGGGCAGTGTAAGGGGATAGAAAATACGGTTTGTACGGTATAAAAACCATTACGCCTATGGAATGTCCTCACATTTCACAAAAACAAACGTGTGTGTGTGTGTGTGTGTGTGTGTGTGTGTGTGTGTGTGTGTGTGTGTGTGTGTGTGTGTGTGTGTGTGTGTGTGTGTGTGATGGGTAGGTTTAGGGGCAGGGGTTGTGTGTGTGTGTGTGTGTGTGTGTGTGTGTGTGTGTGTGTGTGTGTGTGTGTGTGTGTGTGTGTGTGTGTGTGTGTGTGTGTGTGTGTGTGTGTGTGTGTGATGGGTAGGTTTAGGGGCAGTGTAAGGGGATAGAAAATACGGTTTGTACGGAATAAAAACCATTACGCCTATGGAATGTCCTCACATTTCACAAAAACAAACATGTGTGTGTGTGTGTGTGTGTGTGTGGACTGGTATTCCCTACGTTATGGGGACAAAGTCCCCACAAAGATGGCAATATCTGAAATCCTCATCCTTGTGGGGACATTTTTAGGTCCCCATGAGGAAAACATCTTATAAATCAGACTAAGTGATGTTTTTTGAAAATGTAAAAATGCAGAATGTCTCCTGTGATGGGTAGGTTTAGGGGCAGTGTGTGTGTGTGTGTGTGTGTGTGTGTGTGTGTGTGTGTGTGTGTGTGTGTGTGTGTGTGTGTGTGTGTGTGTGTGTGTGTGTGTGTGTGTGTGTGTGTGTGTGTGTGTGTGTGTGTGTGTGTGTGTGTGTGTGTGTGTGTGTGTGTGTGTGTGTGTGTGTGATGGGTAGGTTTAGGGGCAGGGGCAGTGTGTGTGTGTGTGTGTGTGTGTGTGTGTCATGCACTAGATCTTGTGTGTGACACAGATGAGCGAGGTTTCTTCTTTTGTTTCATGATGATTTACATGATGATGATGAAGATGATGATGTCACGATTTGTTGTTTTTTAAGACCAAGAGAGATACATAATAATAATAATAAATTTATTTTATATAGTGCCTTTAAAATTAATTTCTCAAGGCGCTTATTATAAAAGCTTTACACACGATCAAATACAACAATAACAAAATATTATACTATAAATATAACAAAAGACAAAATAATCCAAATGAACTCAATATAAAAACAAGTCAACCTGGCATGTACGGAGTTAAAAGATCGGCCAGATACAGGGGAGCTAAATCATGTAAAGCATTAAAATGTTGAAATCTACACGATATCTGACCGCAAGCCACTGTAACGTCTCCAGAATAGGAGATATATCGTCACCCAACCAAAGCCCCCGTGAAGATTCTAGCTGCAGAATTTTGTAGATATTGTAATCTGTTAATTAAAGATTTAGATACTCCAACGAGGAGGTCAATTCGTGAGAAAACAAAAGAATGAATCAATCTTTCAGCTACAGAGAAAGACAGCATAGGTCGAATACGCACAATGCTGCTAAGATGAAAAAGGAGGTCTTAACCGTATTCTGTGGGATCGAAGATGACTGAGATTTTTACATTTATTTTGTAACGACAAATCTATGGATACAGTTTTACGTAGTTGATTGGGAGAGCCAAGGAGCATAACTTCAGTTTTGGAGCCATTTAGACTGAGAAAATTGTTAGACATCCACAACTTAATCCTAGCGATGCAATTTGAAAGATGAGAAATGTCTACGAATTGACCAGATTTAGAATGTATGTAAATCTGCGTGTCATCAGCATAGAAATGATAACTGAGGGAGATCTTAAAAGCTGACCAAGAGGGTATAAATAAATGGTAAAAAGCAAAGGACCAAGAACTGAGCCCTGTGGGACACCGTACGAACATCACCCACCTCAGATCTAAACCCACCCATGAAAACAAACGGACTGCGATCCCTAAGATATGACCTAAACCATTCCAAGGCAGTCTCAGATACATCATGGTCTATGAGTGGATTATTGCTGGATTATTCTGTTCCAGGGTCCTCCTGTCACTCCTGTTCTTCTGCTTCAACCCTTCACGCTGACCTCAATAATGGCCCAGTTTAGAATCGGGCCTTCATCCAGTGAAAAATCACCAGCCGTAGGAAAATCTGTGTATTTATGAGTTTCCTAACATTGTTTTCCTCCTGCATGCTTGATCTCCGTCTAGGTTTGAACGGTGTGTCGGGGAAACTGATAGAAATGCAACACTAGCACCTTTAATTGATATATAATTTAACATTATGACCACCTTCCTAATATTGTGTTGGTCCCCTGACCCGTCGAGACATGGACTCCTCTAGACCCCTGAAGGTGTGCTGTGGTATCTGGCACCAAGATGTTAGCAGCAGATCCTTTAAGTCCTGTAAGTTGCGAGGCGGGGCCTCCATGGATCGGACTTGTTTGTTCAGCTCATCCCACAGATGCTCGATTGGATTGAGATCTGGGGAATTTGGGGAATGTTTCCCCAGCGTTCGCTGCCCACGGGCATCAATGAGTCTCGGCCGCCCATAACCCTGTGGCCGGTTCTCCACTGGTCCTCCATAAGCCTGTGGCCAGTTCTCCACTGGTCCTTCATGACCCTGTGGCCGGTTCTCCACTGGTCCTTCATGACCCTGTGGCCGGTTCTCCACTGGTCCTCCATGACCCTGTGGCCGGTTCTCCACTGGTCCTTCATGACCCTGTGGCCGGTTCTCCACCGGTCCTTCATGACCCTGTGGCCGGTTCTCCACTGGTCCTTCATGAACCTGTGGCCAGTTCTCCACTGGTCCTTCATGACCTTGTGGCCGGTTCTCCACTGGTCCTTCATGACCCTGTGGCCGGTTCTCCACTGGTCCTCCATGACCCTGTGGCCGGTTCTCCACTGGTCCTTCATGACCCTGTGGCCGGTTCTCCACTGGTCCTTCATGACCCTGTGGCCGGTTCTCCACTGCTCCTTCATGACCCTGTGGCTGGTTCTCCACTGGTCCTTCATGACCCTGTGGCCGGTTCTCCACTGCTCCTTCATGACCCTGTGGCTGGTTCTCCACTGGTCCTTCATGATCCTGTGGCCGGTTCTCCACTGGTCCTTCATGACCCTGTGGCCGGTTCTCCACTGGTCCTTCATGACCCTGTGGCCGGTTCTCCACTGCTCCTTCATGACCCTGTGGCCGGTTCTCCACTGGTCCTTCATGACCCTGTGGCCGGTTCTCCACTGCTCCTTCATGACCCTGTGGCTGGTTCTCCACTGGTCCTTCATGACCCTGTGGCCGGTTCTCCACTGGTCCTTCATGACCCTGTGGCCGGTTCTCCACTGGTCCTTCATGACCCTGTGGCCGGTTCTCCACTGGTCCTCCATGACCCTGTGGCCGGTTCTCCACTGGTCCTTCATGACCCTGTGGCCGGTTCTCCACTGCTCCTTCATGACCCTGTGGCCGGTTCTCCACTGCTCCTTCATGACCCTGTGGCCGGTTCTCCACTGGTCCTTCATGACCCTGTGGCCGGTTCTCCACTGGTCCTCCATGACCCTGTGGCTGGTTCTCCACTGCTCCTTCATGACCCTGTGGCCGGTTCTCCACTGGTCCTTCATGACCCTGTGGCTGGTTCTCCACTGCTCCTTCATGACCCTGTGGCCGGTTCTCCACTGCTCCTTCATGACCCTGTGGCTGGTTCTCCACTGGTCCTTCATGACCCTGTGGCCGGTTCTCCACTGGTCCTTCATGACCCTGTGGCCGGTTCTCCACTGGTCCTTCATGACCCTGTGGCCGGTTCTCCACTGGTCTTCACTTTTGATAGAGACTGACCACTGCAGACCGGGAACACCCCACAAGAGCTGCAGTTTTGGAGATGCTCTGACCCAGTCTTCTACCCGTCACAATCTGGCCCATGTCAAACTTGCTCAAATCCTTACGCTTGCCCATTTTTCCTGCTTCTAACACATCAACTGTGAGGATGAAATGTTCACTTGCTGCCTAATATATCCCACCCACTAACTTCACCAGTCATAATGTTATGCCGGATCGGTGTATATTGAGATATCACTGCAACATCAGCTTGATGAAGTTGTATCATGTCAGTGATTTGTGAAGCCAGGTTTTGAGTGGCGCTGAGGAGTATATCAGCGAATCTTCATCTGCTAATAACGGCATGTCCTGAGTGGCTCTTTCTCTCCAATGATGCCAGAGTTTCCTTCTGGAGTGAGCTTTCTCTTTAAGCCTGGTGTGGCTCTAAACGCGGCTCTATTGTTATTGAAATAACCTCCACACATTCACCTGAGGCTTGAGAGAGTTATGTATTTGCAGCAGAGCGTCACGAGGGGCCGGACCGAACGGGAGCAACTCTGGATTTCATTTATTTTAATAGTATCTCACCTACTTCTCACGCATCTCGCATTTCCAGAGAACTTCACTGGCTCGAGCCTTTCCCACCGAACACTGAGCGGGATTTGTGGGGTTTTTCCAAAGGAAAGCATTGATGCTCTGTTCAGGTGATTTGAGTGAGGATTTATCAGGAATCTGGTGGCTGATGAAGAGCGTCTTCTCCTCTTCAGTGCTTTCTGTGGCTTAAACACACAGACCGGAAGGCATTGAAGATTTTCAGGTAAACTGAATTTTCACTGTTGCAGTTAATGTTGTTCATTGATGTTAATGCGTTATCTCATGTTAACAAACACAACCTGAATTGTGATTCACCCGTGGCTGATTCTCGGCTATAGTTTATTGCCAGAGATGTAGATGTCAGATCAGGACTCGTTGTGTGTTTCAGTTTAACATCTGATCCTCCTCTTCGTCTTCTTTCGGCCTACATGTATTTACGGCCTATAGTTACGTATGTATGTTCTGCTTCCCTCACGAGGCGAATCGATCAAATGGGCTCAGCCCTTGACCTCTGTATGGTCAGCTGTGTTATGCTGATGGCAGGAGTGTGTGTGGACTACATGAGGAAAGAGTGCAGAAGATCTGCAGCGCAGCTCCAATTAGAAACGCTTTATTTGGAAGCGCTCCACTGTGTCGTGTCCTATATTCTCCAACCTTTAGCAGAAACTGTGGAAGAGACCAGGGTTGCCAGATCTGCGTATCAAAACTGGCCCACTGACCAATTAAACAAGCCCAAAATATGCCACTCCCACTCCTAAAATACAAACACTGTTATGATTTACACACAATTTCAATTTCATAAAAAATTTCTTTTTTATTTACTACTAACAAGGATTGAGAATCAGTCATATCTCTGTGTGTGTGTGTGTGTGTGTGTGTGTGTGTGTGTGTGTGTGTGTGTGTGTGTGTGTGTCAGCTGAATATGCTGCGGAGCCCGACGTCCAGCGAGGAAGAGATGGCCCAGAGTTTCTCGGACTCTTCTCATGACTCCAGCTCACACAGTTCCAGAGACGAGGTCGTCTATGAGACAATAGGAGCAGAGCGGCCGGCCAGTCACATGACGGACACCCAGAGCAGCTCGCTGACCATCCGAGTGCTGATCCCAGACCTGCAGCAAACTGTGAGTGTGTGTGTGTGTGTATTGCTCTTGACTGCTCTTTTACAGTTTTTTCCAATTGTTAACACACTAAGACAGCACAATTATTTAAACTGACACACAGAGAGCAAAACCTCTTCTCAAGTCTTCAAAAGTCTAAACACATTTTCTGCTTTACACACATTTTACAATTCAAAATGGCACTTTTTAAATGCTCTGAACACGGTTCTTTGCATAAGACACAACAATCTGACATAAAGTCACATGTTTGCCATTTCAAAACACTGGCATTCAGAATGACACGTCATGAGCTGATTGGCCAATACATGAGCCACTGGCCAAACACCTCAACGGTTAATGTTACAGTTTTTCTTGATTGCTTTGACCTGGTTAAAGAAACTAGGATCCACTCAGTTTTCATCATCACTATCTCAGCAGAGCAGAAGACACGTCTTGCAAATGTGTTCACCCTTTCTCATTGGATTGACACATTTTCCTCACCCTTTTGTAAAACAGTTAACACGGATGTCATTCAAGCAGTCCAAACTCCATTGTTTTAGCTATGGTAACCAAACAGAAACCATTTATTCCTAACTATTAGAAACTACCTAGATCAGTATGAAATCACTGAAGCACCTGTTTGACACTCCGTTACAAAAATCTTCAATTATCAATCAGTCTGCACTCCTTATAAAAAAAAGGTGCCACGTCTGTGTTGTTCTTTACCAGCATGGATGGAGGAGGTCTAAGGCAGATGAGAATGAGAGAAAGAGGTAGAGGAGTCTGTGTGCGAGGTGAATGACATATTCCCCATTTTTCAATCCCATAGAGGAGTTCTTCAGTGCTTGGAGGTGGAAGGTTTATGATCACCATCCCTATGAGCAAATGCCCGATCTGAATACTGATTCATAACGCTTCGAAGCTTCATGAGGCCGTGTTTTGAAATCATCATCTCTATATAAGTCATTATTTAGGGTTTTTTTGCGCACAAAAACTATTCTCGTCTTCATAAAGTTATTGTAGAGCCGCTGTAGTGAGATGGACTTTGTAACGACGTCTTTAGTGTCTTTTAAGGGTCTTGAGAGTGTAAAGTGCATTGAGCCAATGGAGGCCTTTCAGAGCCATCAGATTTACACTATAATATCTTCATTTGTGTCTGAAGATGAACAGCGGTCTGACGGGTGTCGAACGACATGAGGGTAAGTAATTAATGACAGAATTTTCATTTTTGGGTGAACTAACCCTTTAACAATGAACCATTGAGGTGTTTGGCCAGTGGCTCATGTATTGGCCAATCAGCTCATGACGTGTCATTTTCAATGCCAGTGTTTTGAAATGGCAAACATGTGACTTTATGTCAGATTGTTGTGTCTTATGCAAAGAACCGTGTTCAGTGCATTTAAAAAGTGCCATTTTGAATTGCAAAATGTGTGTAAAGCAGAAAATGTGTTTAGACTTTTGAAGACTTGAGAAGAGGTTTTGCTCTCTGTGTGTCAGTTTAAATAACTGTGCTGTCCATGTCATTTTAGTGTGTTAGCAATTGGAAAAAAGACTGAATGCCAGTGGGCGGGGCCTATGGTGCCAGTGGGCGGGGCCTGTGGTGTGATATGTATAACTATTTGTCGACGCCTCGCACTGAAGGCAGGCATATGCAAATGATTTGCCCATGTGAGTGAAGAGAAGTGGAGGGGAAGTAATTCAGATTCACGATTACCAGGAACATGAATAATTTAGAGTAACCACTGCTATATTCCATAAAAAAGCATAGTCACTTTTGATTAATGGTGTCTTTAATGATGTCCCCTTGACTTTCCTTCTACAGAAATGCATGCGCTTTAACTCCAGTGACACTGTGTGGGCGGCTAAACAGCGGATCCTGTGCACATTGAGTCAGAATCTGAAGGATGTGCTGAACTACGGCCTCTTCCAGCCGTCCAGCGACACCAGCGACGGTCAGTTCCTGGATGAGGAGAGTCTGGTCGGGGAATATCCGCTGCCAGCCTGCGAGGGCGTCCCGTCTCTGGAGGTACAGGCGTCACATCAGCACTCATCAGGATAGAAGCTTTATAAGAATACCTGGATGAATACTTACTTCGGCATGAACTAATGCTTAGTGAAGGACTGAACGCATCATGAAGCAATGAAGAGTTCACTTTAACTACGACTGGAGTCATGCAGGAATAACTGTGTGTTTGATATTAACATTTAGAGAAAGCATCATCATAAAATGCATTAGCAGAGCTTTCATCAGCACACACACTTCAGACTACAGCACACACACCTTTGTGGAAGTAAGAGTGTGAATGTCTTTATTCTGAGTGTGTATAAATATGTGTAATCATGTAAGTGCTGCAATCAGACGCTTCTTTGTTCCTGTGCACTACAGTTTCGCTACAAAACCCGATTGTACAGTCAGTCCAGTGTGGATGAAAAGCACATCGCCAGACTTCACACGAAGGTGAGCGCACAGACGCAAGATAAGACCGAGCGGATCTGGAGAGTTTATCTCAACCCTGATGTGGATAATGCAGCTCTTAAGTGAATGTGATGTAGATATTCTGCCCAGAATAACCACCAGAGGGCACTCCTTCCTCTCCTGTGTTGCTTTCCCATCATGCACTTTGTTACGACCCAAAATAGGGACCAACATAAGAGCCATTCAGGAAGGTATCAAAACAAGACATCAGAAGGCCAGGGCAATAAAAAATAAATAGAACATTTATTGGCAATGGAAAGTAACAAAACAATTATATAAAAGGTACAGAACTTAAAATAAGGAGCTGTTTCTACAGCTATTAAACTGTTCGGATGTAGGAGTCTGAACAAACTTCTCCCAATCAATTCTCTCTCAAATTTCCAGACAAAGCAAAAGTACTAACAAAAAAAGTATTAACAAAGCCTACTGTAAAATACAATTAGGCAAATACAGGAACTCTACCCCATAAACCAAACAAAACCCATGGCCAAACAAGAAACGATTACACAAAAGAATGGCAAAGACAAGTAGTCAAATAAAGCACCAGTCAAACTGCCAAAACAAACCAAATGCAACACCATGCTGCAAAGACACAAGTAGCACTGCATGAAACACGGAGCATGCTACAAAAGAGACAAGTAGCAAGGCAAATTTACAAATCAAGCTACATGAGACAAAAGTATCATTTCATACAAAAGCATTTAGTTAAAACAAGCTACAAGAACTAAAGTAGCATTGCAAACAAAAGGCAGTTCAGATCTATCCCGGACGAGCCCCCAATTTATGTTATGACCCAAAATAGGGACCAACATAAGAGCCATTCAGGAAGGTATCAAACAAAACATCAAAAGGCCAGGGCAATAAAAAATAAATAGAAAATTTATTGGCAATGGAAAGTAACAAAACAAACAATGATATAAATGTACAGAACTTAAAATAAGGACTGGTGAGCTAACTAATCTAAACTATAACTCAGAGTAAATGCTTTCCTAACTCCAGAGAAACACAAAAGAATCTTCCGGGTCAGCTTACTTACCTATGCTTTCCCGCTAACCTAATATAACTAGACAAATGAAACTCACCATCCTGTACAAAAGAAAAAACACAAACTCCAAAACCACAAACAACAGGTTTCCTGAGGTAGGCCCCAAACTGAAGTGCCACCAGCAGCTCTTAAATAGGCAGAGGCCTCAGGTGTTAGGAATCATCAGGTTCCGCCCCCATCCAATTGGCAACTTTGCTCAGGAAGAAAAAGAGAAAACAAGAGAAAGAGCAAGGGCTCGTAACACACTTCACTTCCCATAACCCCCTGCCTGGACTCATGTTCTGATTACTGACACCTGCTCGTCATTATCTCATTTATGTTTGTCTATTTAAACACTCACTCATTCTTTGCGAAGTCTTGTATGTGTCACACTGCGTTTCTGAGCGTATCTCATGGTTGTGATCTTCTGCTGGTCTCCCTGGGTTTCCCTGTGTCTTGGACTCTGTCTTTGTTTGTATTGTTTGTTGTATTGTTTTGCCCTGTAGTTTTGACCCTCACCAAAAAAAGCTGTATTTGGATCCTCAGCCTGAGTCTCAGAGCAATTCATGACACTGCACATGCTAATTATTTAAAAAAAGAATAATTTAAATAATATTTGGGGTGGAGAGAGCGATGACGATAATGTCTTTTTCCATGCAATTTTAGTGCTTACAGACTTATTGTAATGTGTAACTTCTTTTTTAAGTGAAAATCTCATAACGTTGTAGAAAGTTTATGAACAAACGTTCTTCCAGTAACATTAATAGAACGTTCATTAAAAGTTATCTGGTCTTTAATAATGTTCTCATAGTGTTAAAAACATTATTTATACATCATTCATGAAATGTTTTTAAATGTTGCTACTTGTTTCAGAAAACATTCAAATATAACGTTCCTATAATGTTTGAAGATACAATGGAATCTTCTTTTTAATATTTTGACATTCTAAACTTAAGATTAGATTAGATTAGATTCAACTTTATTGTCATTACACAAGTACAAGTACAAGGCAACGAAATGCAGTTTATGTCTAACCAGAAGTGCAATAGCAGCAAGTGCAGGATTTACAACGTTTGCATAAGTGCAGGACATGGAAATATACTGAATATATATAAATATGTATAAATAGAGAGATGGTTATTACTATAAACAGAACTGAATTTACAGGTGAGTATGTACAGTGAATTAATATACAGATGGCTATTACTATAAACAGAATTTACAGGTGAATATGTACTATGAATATAATATACAGATGGCTAGTACTTTAAACAGAATTTTTTACAGTTAGAGGTATACAATAATGTTAGGCAAGATGAGGAATATAGCAGTGGATTAAGGTAGTGCAATAAATTATGGACAGAGCTATCCGAAAAAAAGTGTAAAAGTGCAGTGGAAAGTGGTTGCTTATTACAGTGAGAAGTACGGTGCAAAATGCAAATGTAAACATTGGTACTATAAATACAGTCGGCAGTGCAAATGAGCATAATCCAGTTAAGATATGGTAGTGCAGAATGCATAAGTAAACAGTTGTTCCTGTAATAAACAGTCGGTAGTGCAAATAACAAAGTGAAGGCAGATGTGAGGTAGGAGAGTTAGCAGTTTATGAGGGAAGTGGATCAACGGGGGTTTGAGTTCAATAAAGAGACAGCTCTGGGGAAAAAACTGTTCTTTAGTCTGCTGGTCCTGGTCCGGTGGATCCTGAAACGCCTGCCGGAGGGCAGGAGAGAAAACAGTCTGTGGGCTGGGTGAGAGGAGTCCTTGAGGATGCTGGAGCTCGATGCAGGCAGCGTTTCCTCTGGATGTGCTCGATGGCAGGCAGTGGAGTCCCTGTGATGCGCTGGGCAGTTTTCACCACCCGCTGCAGTGCCTTGCGCTCCGCAACAGAGCAGCTCCCATACCACACTGCCACACAGTTGGTCAGGATGCTTTCTATTGCGCAGTGGTAGAAGTTCACCAGGATAGCCGAGGAGAGCTATCCTGTTAGTTCGTGTCCGCTTAAAGTTTGTGTCCGCTGGTTATTCACTGTTAAGTTTTGTTTAGGCTTATTTAATCATCTGATTAAAGTAGTGCTATGTAATTTACACTTCAAGTAATGTATCTAATCGTATACAATGTGTTTTGTTGCGTTATATCTTTTATGTGTCTTTATTTCCTTTTATTATTGTCTCTCTCCAGGCCAGCTTGAGGAAGTTCATAGATTACATCCAGAATCATCAGCTGGAGAAGTTCTCCAGAATGCTGGACAGAGGACTGGACCCCAATTACCAGGACCCGGACACCGGAGGTACCAGAGGAACCCATCCGCACACACCTGAGCTTACCTGACCATGATCACTGTACTACTGTGTGTGTGTGTGTGTGTGTGTGTGTGTGTGTGTGTGTGTGTGTGTGTGTGTGTGTGTGTGTGTGTGTGTGTGTGTGTGTCGTAGAGACTCCTCTCACCTCCGCGGCGCAGCTGGAGAATAAGCTGGAGTTTATTAAAGCGCTGAAGAATGGAGGAGCTCATTTGGACTTCAGGGCTAAAGACGGCATGACTGCTCTTCACAAAGCTGCTCGCGCTAAAAACCAGCCAGCGCTCAAGGTACACAACTCACATTATAATTACTCATCTTATTAGCACACTCATTACGCATTATTTATAAGGTTTTTAGTTCTAACAACTTCTATGTTATCCATTTGTCAAAAATAAGGTACTCAATAGGGTCTGAAAGCTTTGAAAAAAGCTTTTTCAGTAAAAGCAAGAAACGCAAGGATGTTCTTGCTTAGTGCCATC
>JARQWZ010005727.1:25000-50000 GCA_033150135.1 Gobio occitaniae
TACTCCTGATCTCTTCACAATATGATAGAAATATGATCCGAGAAAACGAATGAAGTGAGCAGGTGTAAAAAGGCCATAACTCTCGCAGCTGTGCTGAAGGAACGCGGCGCTCAGAGTCACCAGAGCCAGTCGACGGTCGCGGTCTCAGTTTCTTTTAATTAATAAATAATGTCTATTCGTGTATTTGTATTTGCAATCTAGTCATGGCCAATAACATTTATGTTAATATTTATTCATCATCATTCTGTTGAACTTGACCGTATTTTCTCTCTTGTTATTTCATAGGGAGCTTCAAAGACAATTAATCAGTAACAGAGTATTACCTTGTTTATCATTATCCAATTATGTTTGTTGGGTAAAAAATAAAACTAAATGAACTAAGTAAAAATTTATTGGTAACACTTTACAATAAGGTTCCTTAATTAACATTAGTTACATTAGGTAACATGAACTAATAATTAACTGCACTTATTAATCTTTGTTAATGTTAATTTCAACATTTACTAATGCATTATTAAAATCTAAAATGAACTGTGAACTAACATGAACAAACCATGAACAGCTCTATATTAACTAACATTAACAAAGAAGATTAACCGTCTGAATGCAGGGCGGGGCTTGGCTCTGGCCATCAGTGGTTGATTGGATATTGAGATGTGGGCGTGACTCAAATGTAGGAGGATCTGAACGGGAGCTTTAAATGGTGATGTCATCATAAGGTTTCAATCCTGAATTGCTATTGTGATTTTTCTATGTATGATGTGGCCTTTACATTCACACAGAAGCCTGTATGAACCCGGCTGTCCTCCTGCATCATTCACTTCCATCGCTCTGAGTGTGAGTGTGTGTGTGTGTGTGTGTGTGTGTCAGGAGTTTGTGGATGAACTGTGATTAAAGGCTACAGATGGTGATGTACAAATCTCCTGTTAGAAGTCCTCTTCGGATTACAGATCAAGTGCGCATGTGCAGAGTTAGACACAAGAAACTGAGCAGAACGACAATAATCACCTCAAGGAAGAGATTCAGAGATTCACACACACTCTGAGATGCGTTTCCTCCACGCATTACCGCACTTTAGCTGGAGTGTGTGTGTGTGTGTTCTATTTCACCATTGGAGATGTATTCTGGAAGTGTCATTTCTAGCAGCATAAAAAGTGTGTGTGTGTGTGTGTGTGTGTGTGTGATGGGTAGGTTTAGGGGCAGGGGTAGTGTGTGTGTGTGTGTGTGTGTGTGTGTGTGTGTGTGTGTGTGTGTGTGTGTGTGTGTGTGTGTGTGTGTGTGTGTGTGTGTGTGTGTGTGATGGGTAGGTTTAGGGGCAGGGGTTGTGTGTGTGTGTGTGTGTGTGTGTGATGGGTAGGTTTAGGGGCAGGGGTTGTGTGTGTGTGTGTGTGTGTGTGTGTGTGTGTGTGTGTGTGTGTGTGTGTGTGATGGGTAGGTTTAGGGGCAGGGGTAGTGTGTGTGTGTGTGTGTGTGTGTGTGTGTGTGATGGGTAGGTTTTAGGGGCAGGGGTTGTGTGTGTGTGTGTGTGTGTGTGTGTGATGGGTAGGTTTAGGGGCAGGGGTTGTGTGTGTGTGTGTGTGTGTGTGTGTGTGTGTGATGGGTAGGTTTAGGGGCAGGGGTAGTGTGTGTGTGTGTGTGTGTGTGTGTGTGATGGGTAGGTTTAGGAGCAGGGGTAGTGTGTGTGTGTGTGTGTGTGTGTGTGTGTGTGTGTGTGTGTGTGTGTGTGTGTGTGTGTGTGTGTGTGTGTGTGTGTGTGTGTGTGTGTGTGATGGGTAGGTTTAGGGGCAGGGGTAGTGTGTGTGTGTGTGTGTGTGTGTGTGTGTGTGTGTGTGTGTGTGTGTGTGTGTGTGTGTGTGTGTGTGTGTGTGTGTGTGTGATGGGTAGGTTTAGGGGCAGGGGTAGTGTGTGTGTGTGTGTGTGATGGGTAGGTTTAGGGGCAGGGGTAGTGTGTGTGTGTGTGTGTGTGTGTGTGATGGGTAGGTTTAGGGGCAGGGGCTGTGTGTGTGTGTGTGTGGGCATGTTTTTGTGAAATATCAGGACACAAATGTGTATAATGACATGGGTATTACAAAAAGAGGGTGAAATATGAGGACGTTCCCCATGTCCTCACTTTTCAAAATGCTTATAAATCACACAGAACAAGTTTTTTTTCACAGAAAGTGAACTGCACAGTCTCCTGTGAGGGCTAGGTTTAGGGGCAGGGGCAGTGTGTGTGTGTGTGTGTGTGTGTGTGTGTGTGTGTGTGTGTGTGTGTGTGTGTGTGTGATGGGTAGGTTTAGGGGCAGTGTAAGGGGATAGAAAATACGGTTTGTACGGTATAAAAACCATTACGCCTATGGAATGTCCTCACATTTCACAAAAACAAACATGTGTGTGTGTGTGTGTGTGTGTGTGCGCGCGTGTGTGTGTGTGTGCGTGTGCGTGCGCGTCAACAGAATAAGTAAAAAGATTTCTGAAGTGCAATCTGACAGAGATACAGTTATGATACAGTAATCGTAATCTTAATCTGAGGTCATGTTCCTTCATCTGACCCAACAGTAGCGGTTCACATCACCCCGCTCATCATAACGCTGAAATCCCACGAGCTGCTCCTTCTGCTCATTCCAAGAGTGTGTTTTCTGCTGTTGCTCGTGCATCTCTTACTGTAAATAATGACCAATGAAAACCAGCAGATTAAATGTTCTGTTTATATAACGAGAACTGACCACTGACCGTAATCTCTACAGCAGACACACATGTGAAAGAGATATAGTCTTCTTCACTTCTGCTTCTGTCTTCACGGAAGATTCAACTAAACAGCTTCAGGACTGAAATATGAACTAACAGTGAGCAACACATTATTCTACAGCAGTTATTACGTGTTCAGGAGCGTAGCTCTGGTCCTCTATTGTTCAATTCTCCTCCTAAAACTGACCGGTCAGACCAAACCGTAAGTCTTCGAGACTTGAAACTTTGAGGGCTGATACTCTCACCGCCTACACTGTCCCCAAAGCCCCGATCGGCCTCATGGTGGCGCTACAGCACTCAAGAGTATGAAATAGCTCCTTAGGCATGGGCTCAAGTGTCTTATATCGTTGGAATCTTTTGCTCAAGACGGACAAAATGCCTCAGATTTGATCGACGTTCGGGTATTTTGGATTTTTTGTCAAACCTAACTTTTGCGAACCAGTCTTAGGTTTTTGGCCCGATCGGAACCAAACCAGTGCAGAAAGATTGTCTGGAGTCTGAATGTCAATAGTTATCAAAAAAGCCGTGTTTTTTTCCTATTTTTTATCCTCCCCATTACACACTGTTGCAGCCATTAAAATAGTTGTTTTTTAATAATAGTTTTTTAATGTCAAAGTAGTTATATTTCATTTGTTTCTTTATTAAGTTAATTTAGAAAAATGTTTGAAGCATTTTTTTGTTTGTTAAATTAAAGTTTTTGTATTTTAAAGTGACAGTGAGTTAACCAACATGTTTGATCAATTTAGCCTCTCAAATCAACACTGGACTTGTATTGTTACTTATAATAAAATCTATAGATATAAAACACTTAAAGCATCACAATGTTAGTTTAAACGTTTAACCTACTATCACCACCACCACAGTAAAACAGCATTTTTGACAAGCTGAGGCTGATGATGCTCGCAAACGAAACGGGCTACACAATCTAAACTAATAAAATAAAAGCATGCAGGTTGTCTTGCCTTACACCTCTCCACAAAATGAATATAAATCCGATCTTCAACTTCTGCGCTATATGCACATTTAACGGAGTTCACGTCAACGAAAGCAACAGATACGAGCTGCATTTCATTCATCAGTTAAAAGATCAAAGACCGCGATATGAGAACGAGCGACCTGAGCACTGGTGAGAGCATTTAGGCCCATTCGTTTTAATGAAGATGATTGTGTTTGAGCATCTCAGACTTAGCCTATGTTCAGCTTCACTGGCGGTAGTTTGCGTGTGCATAGCGCCGTACTCTAAGCACTGTGTGAGCCGTCTTGACCGTTGCGATATCATGGTCTCATGTTGTTTCCACCAGTGCAGCACATCTCATTTTTTCTTTTAATTAATGAATGTCTACAATATAAAACGAAGGAGAAGACTAAAAATTGACCCGAAGCCCGGCCCTAGGACAGACTCTGACGTAGCTCATAAAACATGCCCGCCATCGGCCAATTAAATTTGAGCACCTATTACACCAGAGGCCGATTGGAATTAAACTCGGTGGGCATGTTTGACTCACGGCCCTCGAGGTCTTAAGAATTTTGAAAGAAATCATCCACTAGATGCTCTAATGAGTTTTATGTCTCTGTAATCACGTGGTGTTTCACACATACACACAATATTCATATCATTTGATAGATCTCGTCATACTGAACAACTACACCTTGAACTACTGCTGTCAATCAAATCATTCAATAAATACTTGTGGTTATGTAAAAAAACATACTTTTGTGAACTAGTCCTAGGTTTTTCACGCAATCTGAATAAAACTAAAACTAAAACTAATAAGTTTAATTTTTGCATTTGGATGGCTATAATAGGCTCAAGTGTGTGCAAAAGCCTATAACTCCTAAACGAAAGCTCAGAACTTCACGAAAATTGGTGCGCACATGCAATTCTAAACAAGGATGCTAACTTTTATGTGGATCGGACCATAGGTGGCGCTATAACTGTTTGAAAACCATATATTTCCTAAAGTAGATTTCTTGTATTGACTGTAATGGTCTTTTCCTTCTATGATTTAAGTGCTTACATGCTTGCTAAATAAAACGTAATATCTTTTTACGCATATGTGCTTAAAGGCCTGAAACGCTTGAACCCGATAATTGCTGCTCGCAGCTATATTTCATCTTTGTTCTTGTTAGATTTTTGTTGAGATTAACATGAACTAAGATTAATAAATGCTGTAAAAGTATGGGTCATTGTTGGAAAGTGTTACCAAAATTTCTATAAAGTTGTCAAACTCAATGACATCTTCATATAACAGTGAAACAAGCTTGTAGTAAATCTTCTAGATATGTATTTTTGTGCATTGCATCATGTCGTTAGTCGTTTGATTGACACATCAGTTCATATTGATGTCTGGTCACAGCCTACATGAGTTTACAGGACTCTGACTCTGAAGGAAACCGAATGTAACTTTATGAAACGATCTTCTCCTTGTGTTGTAGGTGGCGATCATCTCTGGGAACTTCGAGCTGGCAGAGCTCATCAAGAAGCACAGAGACGCTGATGTAGGTGAGTGTGTTCTCTGAGTGACCAATCACGCTTCTCCGTCTGACAATCCCATGGACGAGTCTGGGTTTGGCGGTTGACTAAAAATGAAGTTAGGAAAAAAAACGTTAAATGAATTAGCTGTGTGCAGTACTTGGTGGCCTTGTTGTCTGCCTAAATGAATTATAAATAAACATAAGCTAGTAGGCTATTTGCAGTATATTAAATGGTTTTTGAGCTGATTATTTTGCACTGAAATGAGTCTGACACACGAGTCTGTCGCAATATCACAGCCTATGATTTCCCAAAATACAGTACTGTGTTGTCAACTAGCGATATCATCACAAGAACTTTTGAGGAATATGCAACATAATTTAGACAATTGTTTTTGTCGTATGTATTATAATAACTGACCGATACTATCATTTTAGCAGTTTTAGCAGACTATAAACTTAAAGCTTTTACTCTTAAACACAAAAGGCACGTCCACTTTAATAAAAAAAGAAATATTTATTAAACAAGCCAGATCAAGAGCAGAAAAAACGCTCTCACAATTAAATATACAGCAAACTAGCCTTCTTCAATCTGTCTCTCTTCTCCAGTGGGTTGGGCTAATCCAAAAGAAGAGAAAATAAGGGTGTTCTGAAGTCAGACTGTTACCCCATTAGCAATCAGTGCTTTCCACCTGATCAAATGAACACGGCAAAACTGACGGCACAGATCCACTTTTGCGGCGCGACTGAAGCGTGGTGTTGTGACGCTTCCCCTCATGTGTGTGTTGATGGGCGTTCCTCAAGTTTACCGCTATGGGCGTGTGTTTGAGCCAGCGGGGAATGAAAAACAGAGGACCTGCGAGAGACTTGCGCATGCCCTTAGCGGTAAACTAGAGGAACGCCCATCAACACAACACCATGCTTCAGTCGGGCCGCAAAAGTGGATCTGTACTGTCATGAAATTAACACGGCGCGACAAAACTAATGAAATGAACGCGGCAAAAAATCGACCAATCAGGATTTTGGTCGAGCCAGAACGTATCGACTAATAATCGACTGGGAGATTACAGCCCTAATGGGGTGGGGTTGTTTTTCAGGGGTTAGTTCCAGTGAAAGGAACTCTTAAAGGGTTAGTTCAGCCAAAAATGTAAATTGTGTCATTAATGACTGAGCCTCATGTGGTTGGACACCCGTCAGACCTCCGTTCATCTTCAGACACAAATGAAGATATTTTAGTGTAAATCTGATGCTCTGAAAGGCCTCCATTGGCTCAACTTTACACTCTCAAGACCCTTAAAAGACACTAAAGACTAAAGTTACAAAGTCCATCTCACTACAGCGGCTCTACAATAACTTTATGAAGACGAGAATAGTTTCTGTGCGCAAAAAAACCCTAAATAACGACTTGTATAGAGATGACCGATTTCAAAATAATGCATCATGAAGCTTCGAAGCGTTATGAATCAGTGAGTCGATTCAACGGTTTGAATCGCCAAAGTCACGTGATTTCAGCAGTTTGAAATGCGATCCGAATCATGAATCGACTCACTGATTCATAACGCTTTGAAGCTTCATGATGCCGTGTTTTTAAATCATCATCTCTATATAAGTCGTTATTTAGGGTTTTTTTGCGCACAGAAACTATTCTCGTCTTCATAAAGTTATTGTAGAGCCGCTGTAGTGAGATGGACTTTGTAACTTTAGTCTTTAGTGTCTTTTAAGGGTCTTGAGAGTGTAAAGTTGAGCCAATGGAGGCCTTTCAGAGCATCAGATTTACACTAAAATATCTTCATTTGTGTCTGAAGATGAACGGAGGTCTGACGGGTGTCCAACCACATGAGGCTCAGTCATTAATGACACAATTTACATTTATGGGTGAACTAACCCTTTAATGCTTCAAGACATTTTGGACAATTTCATGCTCCCATCTTTGTGGGCCCAGTTTGGGGACGGCCCCTTCCTGTCCCAGCATGACTGCTCCAGTGCTCAAAGCGTCTCCATAAAGACATGGATGAGGAGTTTGGTGGAGGAACTGGAGTCCTGACCTCAACCCAATAGAACAGCTTTGGGATGAATTAGAGCGGAGACTGAGAGCCAGGCCTTCTCGTCCAACATCAGTGGTCAGTTCATGTGCATGTGAAGGCAGGCGTCCCATAACATATCGTGTATTTCGTTATACTAGCAGACAGGCCGAGTCTTCATGTGAAAGAAACCTCTGGAATAATCCCAGGAACTACAGGATTAAGAGCCAAAGCTGCACTTAAGATGTTTTCCTCTGCTATTGCTCTGCTGTTTTCACAAACTACTGATGCTCAGTGTGACCTAAACATATATACATACAATATTAATATTTATAGGACTTGAGCGGACATGAACTAACAATGATGAATGTTAAGATTAATAATTCACTGCTCCTTGTTACTGAAAAGTCTAATATTTGTAATATCAGCGAGCTGGACTCCAAAGGGCCGGAGAAAATAAAAGCAAGCCTATATGTTGATTTAAAGAGCTGTTTTTAGTGTGTTTTCATAAAAGCAAAAAAAAAACACTGTTCAGTGAGAGCTGGATTAGACCGGAGCCGTTCACATAAATAAATCAATCAAAAGGAACAGACATAAATATCTGAGGAGGCATAATCCGTGATTGTTTCGGGGCCGGCCGGGCACAGCTGTCCTCAGACTAAATGAAAAGCGTGGAGTGGCAGCACAGCTTCAGCTTCAGCCGCGGTGAGGGATTATGAACTCATCATCCTCCAGCCTCAGCATCCGCTGCGACCGGCCTCCGCCTCGCTTCCTCTGGGATGGGATTCTGTAGACCGGGACGCGTTTGGCCATGGGTTCTGCCTGCTGCACCGCAGAGAGAGGTGTGTTGAGTTACGCTTTCCTCCAGATGTGTGTGTGCTTTCCTGTGCGATCCAGAAATCTGGACGATCTGCGGTTTGATCAGTTTCTGATCAGTTGCGTTCAACAGTGTTCCCGCTCCAGCATTAAAGCAAAGCCTTACAGCCAATGAGCCGTCTTGGGTAAAAACTGTCTCTCTCTTCGGCAGAAAGATGATTTAGTTTCATAAAGCCGGACTCTGTTAATAATCAGCCATCTTTGATCGGGCAAACCTCGAGCTTGAAGACGCGCTGTGATAAGTTTGTGGTTACACTTTATTTTACGGTGTCATTGTTTCAGTGTAATTATATATTTAAGTACTGCATAATATTAAATAACTACTTGTACTTACTATAGGGTTAGGGTTTGGGTTAGTTACACGCATAATATACTGTTATTACTACAGTAACTATATGTAACAAAGACACTGTGTTACCACTTACAATAACTAACCATGTTTATTCATCTTTGCTAAAATAGTTAATAAAAATGCAACTGTTCATTGTTAGTTCATGCATTTGTGCTCAGGACATTTATATAATATATAATAATATTAACAGACGTTTTTTCTCTGTAATTTAACTACAGTTCCTTTTAATGTATTTGCATTAAATTCTGTGAACATAGAACAATTCTATATGAAACACTAGTGGATTTAACGTCAATATTTAACGTCTAATGATAAAGTGTATGTTTTTAATGTAAACTTCTCACTTTGTGAGTTCAAGAATAATTTTTGCAGTTTTATATTATTTATTTGAAAGAATTAAAAAAGGCGTTTCCTGTCCTCTAGAGAGTCATTAGTAATCAGTTATTCAATATTTGTTAGAGAGAGTGATTAGTACAGTCATTTTCATTGTTAGTTAACTAATCTAAAGTGTGTGTATGTGTGTGTGTGATGGGTAGATTTAGGGGCAGTGTGTGTGTGTGTGTGTGTGTGTGTGTGTGTGTGTGTGTGTGTGTGTGTGTGTGTGTGTGTGTGTGATGGGTAGGTTTAGGGGCAGGGGCAGTGTGTGTGTGTGTGTGTGTGTGTGTGTGTGTGAGATGGGTAGGTTTAGGGGCAGTGTGTGTGTGTGTGTGTGTGTGTGTGTGTGTGTGTGTGTGTGTGTGTGTGTGTGTGTGTGTGTGTGTGTGTGTGTGTGTGTGTGTGTGTGTGTGTGTGTGTGTGTGTGTGTGTGTGTGTGTGTGTGTGTGTGTGATGGGTAGGTTTAGGGGCAGGGGCAGTGTGTGTGTGTGTGTGTGAGATGGGTAGGTTTAGGGGCAGTGTGTGTGTGTGTGTGTGTGTGTGTGTGTGTGTGTGTGTGTGTGTGTGTGTGTGTGTGTGTGTGTGTGTGTGTGTGTGTGTGTGTGTGTGTGTGTGATGGGTAGGTTTAGGGGCAGGGGCAGTGTGTGTGTGTGTGTGTGTGTGTGGGCATGTTTTTGTGAAATATCAGGACACAAATGTGTATAATGACATGGGTATTACAAAAAGAGGGAGAAATATGAGGACGTTCCCCATGTCCTCACTTTTCAAAATGCTTATAAATCACACAGAACAAGTTTTTTTTCACAGAAAGTGAACTGCACAGTCTCCTGTGAGGGCTAGGTTTAGGGGCAGGGGCAGTGTGTGTGTGTGTGTGTGTGTGTGTGTGTGTGTGTGTGTGTGTGTGTGTGTGTGTGTGTGTGTGTGTGTGTGTGTGTGTGTGTGTGTGTGTGTGTGTGTGTGTGTGTGTGTGTGTGATGGGTAGGTTTAGGGGCAGTGTGTGTGTGTGTGTGTGTGTGTGTGTGATGGGTAGGTTTAGGGGCAGGGGCAGTGTGTGTGTGTGTGTGTGTGTGATGGGTAGGTTTAGGGGCAGGGGCAGTGTGTGTGTGTGTGTGTGATGGGTAGGTTTAGGGGCAGGGGCAGTGTGTGTGTGTGTGTGATGGGTAGGTTTAGGGGCAGTGTAAGGGGATAGAAAATACGGTATAAAAAACATTACGCCTATGGAATGTCCTCACATTTCACAAAACCCCCCGTGTGTGTGAGTGAGAATGTGTGCGTGTGTGTGTGTGAGAGAGAGAGAGAGAGTGTGCGTGAGTGAGAGCGTGTGTGTGAGAGAGCGTGTGTGAGAGTGAGACTGTGTGTGTGTGAGAGAGAGAGCGTGCGTGAGTGAGAGTGTGTGTGTGAGTGTGTGTGTGAGCGTGTGTGAGTGAGAAAGTGTGTGTGCATGTCTTGCCATAGTGGTAGTTTCTGTGACTTTGGTTAGTTATTAGTGACACACACACACACACACACACACACACACACACACACACACACTGCTGTGTTGCTGATATAGTGCGAGCGCTGATGTCTGAGCTGTGTGTTTATGTAACGCGAGACATGAAAACACACGTGCCGCTCCTGGAGCTTCACCTTCAGAATAAGGCCATGATCATTTCTCCTTCAAACACAGTTTTGCGTTATCAAATGTTCATTGGCAAATACAGATATCAAGACACTGAGACCCTGCTCTTCTGTGTGAGATCCACAGATCAATATTTCCTCTGTAATATCAGCTGTTTCGCCTCTGCTCGCTGTAGCTCCGGCTTCTCTTCAGTCTCTGTAAGCTCGGCCAGAGGATTTTCATTGATCCCAGTCCTGATCCCGTGTTCTTGAGAAAACACTGATTGCTCCAACCATTGCGTAATGCCCAGATTTCCCTCAAAATCCTGCTGTGTGTGGCTCTGTGAGGAAGGACTGAGCACTGGTGTGTCTGAATCCTGTAGGAACTACAGATGCGCTTTAGGCTTGATAAACGCGTCCTCTCTCGGGTTCCTGGCTCACGATGGGCCTCCTTTAGACTGAAATACAAGAAGAAAAATCACACCAATGTTCCAGAAAGAAGCAAAGACTCTTAATGTCATTGGATTTTTATCGACTGTCAGGATTTCATTCCATTTCTAGGTTTGAGAGAAGTTTAGGTATCTCTAATCAAGCATTGTTTATTTTTCATCCCAATAATTCAGATGTGGTTAAACCGTGTCTACGGTGCAGCCGCAATAAAGCTGGATCTCGTGTTCCTCATTTAGTCTGTTTGGATAAAAGCGTTTGCTGAATGAATAATGGCAATGTAGAAGAGTACACACTGTGAAATAAAGAAGAGATTATTGATATTAATATGCCAATTACAGCCTAATTCATTATGTAAATCTGTTTTTTTTATGTGAAGATAACGATTTTTCAGGGGGTTTTAATTTTAAGTTAATCTATTAAAGAAGACCTTAAAGTCAAAGTCTCTCACTCTGACGTGACACGAGAGACACTGTGAACATACATAACCGTTTATTGTATTGTTATCATTTTTGTTAGTGTAATGTTTTTCCCCATATCATCATATCTATAGACGTTTGTATCCACAGAAAAAAATAGGACGTTTGTGTCCTATGCCTCATAATTATGGGAGTTACTTACTGTAAACAATCAGCAACTGGTTCACTTTATGAATGTGTGACATCTATGAAGCCGGTATTTATAATGGATTATACGTTTATCATTAAGACATTATAATGCATGCAAAAAACATTATCTCATGAATAATTGTAACAGTTACAGTATAATACATTATATTACCTTAACTTATGATGATGTATGACATGCGTTATATCCACTTGTACTACCGTTCAAAATTTGGGGCCAGTAACATTTTTTTTTTTAAAGAAAATTTTTTTTTTTATTCAGCAAAAACTTATTAAATTGATTTCATTCTTTTCAACACTGATAATAATCATAAGTGTGTGTTGAGCATCAGATCCTCATATGAGAATGATTAGTGAAGGGTCATGTGACACTGAAGACTGGAGTAATGATGATTTGATCACAGGAATAAATTACACTTTACTGTATATTCACATAGAGAACAACTGATCTACACTGGAGGAATATTACACTGTTTACTGGAGTTATGATCAGCCTTGGTGAGCAGAAGAGACTTCTTTCAAAAACATCAGGGTCATGACAGTACCCCGTCCCCTAGGATCGCCCGGAAGAAGTTCTCGATCAGCGACCGGTCCAGAATATCCCGAGCCGGAATCCAACTCCTCCGGACTGTATACTTCCCAGTCCACAAGATACTTAAAGCCCCAACCTCGACGTCTGACATCCAGCAACCTTCTGACCAAAGAAAAAACCTGGAAAACCATCCACTAGATGGAGACGGGTGGGTTAAGGTGAGAAAGAGAAACGGGCTTATCCTGAGAAACATGGAAGACCGAGTGTACCCGACCAAGTGTAGGAGGTAACTTAAGCCTTACCGCCACCGGACTCAACACCTTGGGGATCAGGTATGGCCCAATGAACCTGGGACTAACTTCCGAGAGGCCACCCAGAGAGGTAGGTCCTTGGTAGACAGCCATACCTTCTGACCATATGTAGGGGATGGCAAGGCCTCCTCAGCCCCTCCAGGTGCGAAGACACTGGCGGACGAAGGCTAAGGCAGACGGAATAGAGCTGTGGGCGGACTCAGTCCAGGATAACTGATCCAAGAGCTTGGATTCTGGGATGTCAGGCAGCGGAGAGCTTGTTTCAGATCTTGGTTTGCTTGCTCAGACTTCCCATTGGTCTGAGGATGAAAACCTGATGACAGACTCTCAATTATCCTTCCCCTGAAACTGCCTCATCGACACGGCATCCTCAATAAACCCGTCTCCGGCATGATGACTCCGATATTCCGATTATCAGAATCAGAATCAGAAAGAGCTTTATT
The DNA here is from genome assembly GCA_033150135.1 of Gobio occitaniae. Classification (NCBI taxonomy): domain Eukaryota; kingdom Metazoa; phylum Chordata; class Actinopteri; order Cypriniformes; family Gobionidae; genus Gobio; species Gobio occitaniae. The sequence continues at coordinate 37,782 of JARQWZ010005727.1, forward strand.
GCCAAGTGTGCTTGCACACACAAGGAATTTTTCTTGGTGCTGAAGCTTCCAGTGAACATATACAATACAAACACAACAAGAACATAGTAATACAAATTCTAAGAATAAAAATATGAAAATAGCATTCAAAAAATATTAGGTCACAGTTACGTTTAGTCCGAATAAACATTTACAGATTATAAACATATTTACAGTATGTGAGTAGTATGAATAAATATAAATATCTCCTGAGTTTAGAAGATATTGCACTAAACAGTCAAGAGTATTGCACTTACAGGCATATGCCTTGGTATTTTAACTGTTCAAGAGGGAAATGGCCTGTGGGAAGAAACTGTTCCTGTGCCTAGATGTTCTAGTTTAGATATATCTATTTCAGAAAGGTCCACTTAAGGCAAAGACTCCATAGACAAACATTTAGTCAACTTTTTATTGCATATTTTGCAAAGATTTACATTTGGCGGTATGGCTCTGTTCTAAATTCCCCATCCTTTTCATGAGCTCCATGAAAAGCCAAGACAGGGAACAGCAGCAGATTCTGGGGACAACCTCCCATTTTAAACTGGGAGGGCAGAGCAAATCCCCCATTTAGAACAGAGAATGCCTCAATGACAACAGAATGACATTGATTAAGTTAAGCAGTTTAAGGAGGAGCTGGGGAGGAGGTGGGTTGCAAAGCAGCGTGCAGCAGAAGCGTCCAAGCAGGCAGATTGAAGTGAAGCTATGCTTAAGTAAGGCGCCCTGTTTGAGAGAAGCCAATTGAGTGCATAGGATCAGCTGAATAAGATCAGCTGAAAGGGGCGGAGTTAAAATGTCCCAATCAGCTGATAGCGGAGCTTGACTACGTGGCCCACCTGAACTAACGCTGTATGCTTGATTTAATAATTATTTAATCAACACATCATCCTCAATAAACCCGTCTCCGGCGTGCTGCCTCCAATCTTTCAAATATTCCGATCTATTATGACCTCTGACCTGTAAAGTTGCCAGAATAATAATCTTACGCTGTTTGTTAATTGGCCAGAGGAGAACTGAGCCTGGTTTCTCCCAAGGTTTTTTTTTCTCCATCAGGTCACCTGATGTTTTGGTTACTTGCCACGGTCGCTCTCTGGCTTGGCTTGCTCGGTTTGGGACACTAAAATTACTCATCTAAAGCCCACACTGTCACTGTATGATCATTTAAATGAACTGATGACATCACCATTTTCTCCGGAATGGCTATACGGCTGAATAAAATTCTGTTGCATTATTTTCCTGTTTAACACTTTGAAGCTGCTCTGACACAATCTGCATTGGTAAAAGCACTATATAAATAAAGCTGACTTGACTTGACTCTTAGAGGCCCTGATCTGCCGACAGAACTCTTTCCAGAACCAGGAGACAAACTGTGGGCCCCTATCAGAGACCACATCTACCGGAAGACCATGAAACCGGAAGACGTGATTAACCGCCACTTGAGCAGTCTCCATGGCTGAGTGCAATTTGAGAAGGGGAATGAAATGGGCCACCTTGGAAAAGTGGTCCACCACTGTCAAAACTACAGTGTTACCCCTTAATGGCGGAAGAGCAGTGATGAAGTCAAGGGATATGTGTGACCAGGGGTGGGAAGGGATGGGCAGAGGGTGAAGAGTGACTGGCTAGAACTCTTGTTCTGGGCGCAAACAAGCAGGCCAACACAAACTGCCTGACATCCTGGGCCATGGATAGCCACCAGAATCACTGCCGATCTCCGAACTTCTGGATGACAGACTAGCCTGGACGAATGTCCCCACTGGAGGACTTCAGGACCACTGGAGCACTTGGGGAATGCTGAAGGTATAGCTCTGTGATCTCACAGTGATTGCCATTGATAACAAGACTTACAGGGGTGGTGATGTGAGTGATGGTGGGGATAGGAGAATCGCAGAGGGAGCGAACGGAGATGGGACTGGAAAGGAGGGTGGCAGGAATACCCCACTGCTCTGCCATACCCCGGTCCATGAAGTCCCTACTGCTCCGCCATACCACGGTCCACCGGCCCCAGAGTCCAAGAAGGGTGCGGGACATGGAGGAGGAAATAAGGTCAAAAGTGCCAACCAGAATCTCCCTAGCTACTGATGGGCCCTGGCTTTTAACGGACACTTGTTGGCGAAGTGCCCGGCCCTTCCACATTAGAAGCATAGGCCCAGAGTAAGTCATTCTTGTTTCTGCTGAGGAGTGAGACGCAGACGTCCCAATTGCATGGGCTCAGGTTCAGTGACGTAAGTGAGGGTAACACAGGAGTGGGGTCACTAGTAAGCTCTCCTACCCTCCAAGGGAAGCAAATAGCCAAACGCTGGCACTGGAGGCAAAGACGACTCTCCGCACAGAGAGCCAAGTCAACAAGATCATCGAAGCTGTATGGGAGCTCATGGGTGGCAATCTCATCTTGTATCTCTTCATTCAGTCCAGCACGGAACTAGCGATGCACCGAATCCAGATTTTTGGGGTTCAGCCGAATACCGAATCCACTGGTTAAGATTTGTACGAATCCGAAACCGAATACCGAATCCTAAATCCTACTCCCATCCTCAGTCCATTATCAAGTAAACAACGTCCACAGCAGTGTAGGGATGCTATTGACCATTTAATCGTTAACCGAAAGTAAGAACTTTGACCGATTAATACTATCAATTAAATGGTTTAAATGTTTTTAACGCTTTTTTGTTTAGTTTTTTTTGATGCATGGTTAAGAAAAATATGCTGTATAGCGTTATTTGTTCACTCATGGAGCGCGTCGACATGTGCAACCACAAACCAGATATATCTCGCAAAATGAAGCAATAGAAAAGCTTACTGTGTGGGACCATTTCGATAAAAATACAGCAGTAATACAAGCTCCTGACTGGTGGAACGCAAATGAAGGAGCTTCCCGAGGCTGGCCGCTCTAGCGAGGCGTTATCTCTGTATTCCCGGGGCATCAGTGCCATCTGAAGGCTTGTTTAAGGCTTTTAATAGTGTGGTTTTGGTCAAGTTTACTAAAATAAAAATTGTTGCGTATGTTCTTCTCGCTGCTGTTTCCTGATGGTTTATAGAAAAAATTACCCAGAGTTGTCCTCTGTCGTTTCAAAGAACAGCACAACGGAGAGCGCAGGGTCTTAAATGTCTTAAATTTGATTTATTTGACAGCAAACTCTGTCACGGAATGTCCTCCTTGACATAGCTGTGCCAGCTGAGGCTTCAAGGCAAAAACCAGAGAACGTTGAGACAAAAACGCTTGACAGGAGTTAGGGTTACCATCATAGGGCAGCGGGCTGTTAGCATGAGGTTCTTGCTCTTGACGGAGAGAAGAGAGGCTGGCAGTGGCATCTGCTCTGCTAGCTGAAGTTAAATGGGAGGCAAGCTGGCCCAAAAGGATGCCCTGCTGAGTGACTGCTGATCGGAGGGGATCTGTGCCCGCTGAATCCATAATTGGCCAGATCGTTTTGTCAGATCAGATCACAGACTGCAGGCACAAAATAATAACTCAAAAGGCAATACAAAAGGCTGCCAATAATCCAGACAGGAATTCAATAATCCAGAAAGGAACAATTTCTGAAGAACATCCGGGGTAGCGTTCTCCGGAAATGAAGACAACGGCCGGCGAGCCAGAACAAGACATGTCTAGTGCAGCCAAACCGCATGGAGAAATCAGGAGGGGAAGAAGAGAAAACAAAAATGAAAAGATGAAAACAAAACTAGGGGTGGCTGATGCGAAATTGATGTTTCGGCGCTTTGTCGAGATCCCGAAGCACAGATGTGTTGAAACACTGCTCTGAACTGTGATTCGAAACACCCATGTCACGTGACTATGGCTAAATGAAGCTTCAAAGTGGATATTTCAGATCAGAACATGCAAGTGACCACTAGATGTCGCCGGAGAGACGGGTGTCGGATTGATTCGAAGCTTCGAAACAATATGGCACATTTGCTTCAACTGTTTCAGTGCTTCACGAAGCCTCGGTCTGCCCATCACTAAACAAAACTGCCAAATAGTCCAACACAACATGGCCAAACCCAAGACAAAGGGGCTTAAATCCAACACGATAGAACGCAACACAATGGTGCTAGAGCAATCATTTTCACAGAACAAACAATCTGGCACAAGACAGCACACGAGAGGGGATTAAATGGGAGACTAAAGGATCTTAATTGATACAGAACAGGGGGAAGGAGTGAAACAATAACGAGGTAATGATTGGAATAACAAAGGGGTGAGACAAGACACCACAATGACAGCAAAGCACATGGTGAACTGTCAAATCGAACCCATGTGCTCCCAACAAACACAAACACACGACAGAGACAGGGGAAGAACGGACAGATCAGCCCAAGGATCATGACAAATGGATTATAGTTCCCATATATATATTGTTTCATTATTGGTTATAATGGATTATAGTTCCCATATATATGGGAACTCTAATCCATTATAACCAACAATGAAACAATATAATCCACTAGTAGTACATTTTTTAAATAAATAAAAAACCTGTAAAAAAAAGTTTCTACCTTAGATTTAAGTACAAACTTGGATGTTTAAGTCATTTGATCTTAAAAAACATTAAACTGACTTTTTTAAATGAGATGAATCTTGTATAACTTGCATAAAAAAGTTTTAAACATACACTCACCTAAAGGATTATAAGGAACACCTGTTCAATTTATCATTAATGCAATTATCTAATCAACCAATCACATGGCAGTTGCTTCAATGCATTTAGGGGTGTGGTCCTGGTCAATCTCCTGAACTCCACACTGAATGTCGGAATGGGAAAGAAAGGAGATTTAAGCCATTTTGAGCGTGGCATGGTTGTTGGTGCCAGACGGGCCGGTCTGAGTATTTCACAATCTGCTCAGTTACTGGGATTTTCACACACAACCATTTCTAGGGTTTACAAAGAATGGTGTGAAAAGGGAAAAGCATCCAGTATGCGGCAGTCCTGTGGGAGAAAATGCCTTGTTGATGCTAGAGGTCAGAGGAGAATGGGCCGACTGATTCAAGCTGATAGAAGAGCAACTTTGACTGAAATAACCACTCGTTACAACCGAGGTCTGCAGCAAAGCATTTGTGAAGCCACAACACACACAACCTTGAGGCGGATGGGCTACAACAGCAGAAGACCCCACCGGGTACCACTCATCTCCACTACAAAGAGGAAAAAGAGGCGACAATTTGCACCAGCTCACCAAAATTGGACAGTTGAAGACTGGAAAAATGTTGCCTGGTCTGATGAGTCTGGATTTCTCTTGAGATATTCAGATGGTAGAGTCAGAATTTGGCGTAAACAGAATGAGAACATGGATCCATCATGCCTTGTTCCCACTGTGCAGGCTGGTGGTGGTGGTGTAATGGTGTGGGGGATGTTTTCTTGGCACACTTTAGGGCCCTTAGTGCCAATTGGGCATGGTTTAAATGCCACGGCCTACCTGAGCATTGTTTCTGCCCATGTCCATCCCTTTATGAACACCATGTCCCCATCCTCTGATGGCTACTTCCAGCAGGATAATGCACCGTCACAAAGCTCCAATCATTTCAAACTGGTTTCTTGAACATGACAATGAGTTCACTGGACTAAAATGGCCCCAAAGTCACCAGATCTCAACCCAATAGAGCATCTTTGGGATGTGGTGGAACGGGAGCTTCGTGCCCTGGATGTGCATCCCACAAATCTCCATCAACTGCAAGATGCTCTCCTATCAATATGGGCCAACATTTCTATTTCAGCACCTTGTTGAGTCAATGCCACGTAGAATTAAGGCAGTTCTGAAGGCCAAAGGGGTCAAACACAGTATTAGTGTGTGTTCCTAATAATCCTTTAGGTGAGTGTACATTGTCATAATTTATTGAGAATATAATTGTTTAAATGTGTTAAGAGTCTCACATCTTAGCATTGTTTAAGATCTGCACAGGACTAAATCATCTTTTGAGGGAAGGTTGTTCATATTTAATGATTTACTTTCAAATGTGAGCGGTTAAATAACCCTTTTACATCTGAAACATGATGTAACTCTCTACATCAGCTCTGTTCCATCCGCCTGATTCTTGCCTTGTGCTTCTTATCTTAACTGCATCTTTTGTCCTAATATCCACACTGTCTTTTGACCTGTGTGTGTGTGTGTGTGTGTGTGTGTGTGTGTGTGTGTGTGTCAGTGCCGTTCCACGATGGCCCGTCGTTCTCCAGACAGCGGCTCCTGCAGAAGAACAGTCTTTCTGTTTCTCGGCTGCTGCTGCGCTCCAACAGTGACAACAGTCTGCCGGCCAGAGCCATGAGCCCTGAGCAGCGAGCGGCCCTCAGTCTGTCCCCGGTGAAGACCCCCAGGGACCCGAGCGCTCGCATGAAGATGGTGATGGGCCGCAGTGGCAGGAACGCCCCGAGCAGCCGCTCGCTCTCCGTCAGCCTCGAGGACGAGCATGGCACTCAACAGAAATGGTAGGCTAGACTGAACAAACACAAACAGCTTCCCGTCACACACACACTATATCGCCAAAGGTATTGTGCCGCAGTTCAGGTGTTCAACCCCTTCATGGCCACAGGTGTGTAACTCCAGCTCTAGGCCTGCAGATGCTTCTACACACATTAGTGAGAGAATGGGCCGCTCTCAGGAGTGTGTGTGTGTGTGTGTGTGTGTTCGCTTCTACACACATTAGTGAGAGAATGGGCCGCTCTCAGGAGCTCAGAGAACTCAAGCGTGGGGCCGTGATCGGTGGACACCTGAGCAATAAGGCCAAATATTATACTAAATATTCCACACTCAACTGTTAATGGGATTAGAACAAAGTGGAAGCGATTGGGAACAACAGCAACTCAGCCACAGAGCGGGGTCAGCACATGCTGAGGGCCACAGAGCGGGGTCAGCACATGCTGAGGGTCACAGAGCGGGGTCAGCGCATGCTGAGGGCCAGAGAGCGGGGTCAGCGCATGCTGAGGGTCACAGAGTGGGGTCAGCACATGCTGAGGGTCACAGAGCGGGGTCAGCGCATGCTGAGGGTCACAGAGCGGGGTCAGCGCATGCTGAGGGCCAGAGAGCGGGGTCAGCGCATGCTGAGGGTCACAGAGCGGGGTCAGCGCATGCTGAGGGCCACAGAGCGGGGTCAGCGCATGCTGAGGTTCACAGAGCGGGGTCAGCGCATGCTGAGGGTCACAGAGCGGGGTCAGCGCATGCTGAGGGTCACAGAGCGGGGTCAGCGCATGCTGAGGGTCACAGAGCGGGGTCAGCGCATGCTGAGGGTCACAGAGCGGGGTCAGCGCATGCTGAGGGTCACAGAGCGGGGTCAGCGCATGCTGAGGGTCACAGAGCGGGGTCAGCGCATGCTGAGGGTCACAGAGCGGGGTCAGCACATGCTGAGGGCCACAGAGCGGGGTCAGCGCATGCTGAGGGTCACAGAGCGGGTTCAGCGCATGCTGAGGGTCACAGAGCGGGGTCAGCACATGCTGAGGGTCACAGAGCGGGGTCAGCACATGCTGAGGGCCACAGAGCGGGGTCAGCGCATGCTGAGGGTCACAGAGCGGGGTCAGCGCATGCTGAGGGTCACAGAGCGGGGTCAGCGCATGCTGAGGGTCACAGAGCGGGGTCAGCACATGCTGAGGGTCACAGAGCGGGGTCAGCTCATGCTGAGGGTCACAGAGCGCGGTCAGCGCATGCTGAGGGTCACAGAGCGGGGTCAGCACATGCTGAGGGTCACAGAGCGGGGTCAGCACATGCTGAGGGTCACAGAAGTGGCCAACTTTCTGCAGAGTCAAGAGCTCCAGACCTCCAAACGTCTGTGTCCTTCAGATGAGCTCAAGAACAGTGTGTAGAGCTTCACGGAATGGGTTTCCATGGCCGAGCAGCTCATCCAAGCCTTACAGCACCAAGTGCAATGCAAAGCGTGGGATGCAGTGGGGTAAAGCGCGCCACCACTGGACTCTAGAGCAGTGGAGACGTGTTCTCTGAGTGACCAATCACGCTTCTCTGTCTGACAATCCCATGGACGAATCTGGGTTTGGCGGTTGCCAGGTGAACGGGACTTGCCTGACTGCATTGTGCCAAGGGTAAAGTTTGGTGGAGGGGGGGATTAAGGGGTGGGGTTGTTTTTCAGGTGTTAGTTCCAGTGAAAGGAACTCTTAAAGGATTAGTTCATTTTTAAATAAACTTTTGCTGATAATTTACTCACCCCCATGTCATCCAAGATGTCCATGTCTTTCTTTCTGCAGTCGAAAAGAAATGAAGGTTTTGGATGAAAACAGTCCAGGGTTTTTCTCCATATAATGGACTTCAATGGGCTCCAAACGGGTCAAGGTCCTAAGGACAGCTTCAGTGCAGCTTGAAACGATACCAGATGATGAATAAGGGTCTTATCTAGCCAAACCATCAGTTTCTGCAAGAAAAGAGAGCAGTATTTATGCTATTATTTTACCTCTTATCAGACGAACGTGATCATCTCTGAGCTCAGCCATAACTTCCGCTAAGTGAGGTCAAAATAGAGCGTGGTCATAGATGTGTACGTAGATGCCTCATTAGCGCTTGTACGGATCAATAGAATGAGGTATCTACGATCGATACATGACCACACTTTTATTTTGACCTCACTTAGCGGAAGTTATTAGCCTGATGTCGTCATACTCAATTCTAGTCAGAATATGAGTCTGATGCTGCTCTGTTGGGCTGTGATTATGGGGCGTGTTTCAACTGAACCAGGAAAGACCTCAATTGGATAGACCTACAACCAATCAGAGCAACGGAGCGGCGCATAACGTTAGTTGTCAAATGTCAACAGAACTCAACTGCACACAGTGTTGCCAAGTCCGTGGGTTGAAGCGACCCCAATTATGGGATATACAGACCCAGGAATGCGATTTTTAGCTGCCAGCCCTGCCGAAATAACACATATTTTACACCCCAAATGCCCTTTTTCCCGGAGAACCCCCACTGGAAAGCTATTGGGCTTGTTTTTGGCTAGTTTTGAGGAACGTTAGCAATTGGGCGGGTTTTGTTGTAAAAACTTGGCAACCCTGTACCTGCACGCATGCTGGAATAAGTAGCCTAACGTTAGAAGAAAAAGATGAGTGTAAACGATCTTTGCCGGTGTTGTAAAAAAAGAATTTAAGGATACACAGAGTACTTACCAACACCATCATCATTTCTGAGAGAAATAGTAAAGGTGAACGCTTATACGAACAAGTTCTCCGTTTAGGATTAGAACAAATTCAACCCAAGCGCCTTTGATGACGTGATGATTACGCTACTGTTCATCTGTCCATCATCGTCTAAAGCCCGCCCTGACAATTTCATTGGTCCAAACAGTTTCTGTTCGGGCATAATTACTTCTCTACCGATCAAGTCCAGACCGAACTGCCCGAGTAAAAATGTTGTGGGCGGGGCTAAGTTCGGCTGGTATCCAGGCTAGGAAGTTATGGCTGAGCTCAGAGATGATCACATGTTCGTCTGATAAGAGGTAAAATAATTGCATAAATACTGCTCGATTTCTCGCAGAAACTGATCATTTCGCTAGATAAGACCCTTATTCGTCGTCTGGTATCGTTTAAAGCCCTTTGAAGCTGCACTGAAACTGTCATTTGGACCTTGAACCGTTTGGGTCCCATTGAAGTCCATTATATGGAGAAAAACCTTGGACTGTTTTCATCCAAAACCTTAATTTCTTTTCGACTGAAGAAAGAAAGACATCGACATCTTGGATGACATGGGGGTAAGGAAATCATCAGCAAAAGTTTATTTAAAAGTGAACTAATCCTTTAATGCTTCACCAAGATATTTTGGACAATTTCATGCTCCCAACTTTGTGGGCCCAGTTTGGGGACGGCTCCTTCCTGTCCCAGCATGACTGCTCCAGTGCTCAAAGCGTCTCCATAAAGACATGGATGAGGAGTTTGGTGTGGAGGAACTGGAGTCCTGACCTCAACCCGATAGAACAGCTTTGGGATGAATTATAGCAGAGACTGTGAGCCAGGCCTTCTCGTCCAACATCACAAATGAAGAATCCCCATAAACACACTCCTAAACCTTGAGGAAAGAAGAGCTGAAGCTGGTAGAGCTGAGACTCCAGATTAAACCCTACGGATGAAGAATGGGAAGCTCATGTGTGTGTGAAGGGGCGGCTCAACACTTTTGTCAATATAGTGTATGTATTGATGTCTGTATTAATCATGATCAACACACAGTTTTCGTTTAACAAGGATTTAAAACAACGTAATCAGCCATCGCTTAATGCAACAGATCCTTCAAGATGACCAACCCAATGCACTTTTAACAAATGTAAAGTTGTTCACTCTTTGCTCCTGCAGTGCTAATGGCCGAGCGTGTGTCCAGAGCGGCCGGAGGAAGCTCTACAGCGCCGTTCCCGGACGGCATTTCGTGGCGGTTCGCTCATACCTACCTCAGGCCGGCGGAGAGATCAGCCTCCACAAGAACGAGCGGGTCAGAGGTCAGTGCGCTCAAACATCTGAGAACTGGAGCTGTAGGTTCTGAATCGCTCCTCATCGGGAGCTGTCCCATCTCTCTCTGTGCAGTTCTCAGTGTTGGGGAAGGAGGATACTGGGAAGGCAACTGTAGAGGTCAGGTGGGCTGGTTCCCTGCCAGGTGTTTGGAGGAGATTCCTACCAAACCTGACAAAGAGAGACCCAGTAAGTCCCATTAGGATGAATCGCTTCTGCCCTTTTATTCCTCATATATAAAGTTAAAAGCATTTGATAAATCGATAAGTGTACATTGAGTTCTGTAAGTTTAACCCCTTAACTGTCACCCCCCTTTTTGAGAATAGTTTGAAAATGCACTATCCAAACTTATAGGGCTGTAATTCAAGAATGCTTTGGAATATAGACCTATAGAGTTTGGTCTTGTTTTAAAGAAGACACTCTGCAGATTATTACTCAAGTGAAAGCATGTGATCTGGTGTGTGTGGAGTTGAACATGTGATCTGGTGTGTGTGGAGTTGAACATGTGATCTGGTGTGTTTATAGCTGAACATGTGATCTGGTGTGTGTGGAGCTGAACATGTGATCTGGTGTGAGTGGAGTTGAACATGTGATCTGGTGTGTGTGTAGTTGAACATGTGATCTGGCGTGTGTGGAGTTGAACATGTGATCTGGTGTGTGTGGAGTTGAACATGTGATCTGGCGTGTGTGGAGTTGAACATGTGATCTGGTGTGTGTGGAGTTGAACATGTGATCTGGTGTGTGTGGAGTTGAACATGTGATCTGGTGTGTGTGTGGAGTTGAACATGTGATCTGGTGTGTGTGTGTGGAGTTGAACATGTGATCTGGTGTGTGTGGAGTTGAACATGTGATCTGGTGTGTATGGAGTTGATCATGTGATCTGGTGTGTGTGGAGTTGAACATGTGATCTGGTGTGTGTGGAGTTGAACATGTGATCTGGTGTGTGTGGAGTTGAACATGTGATCTGGTGTGTGTGGAGTTGAACATGTGATCTGGTGTGTGTGGAGTTGAACATGTGATCTGGTGTGTGTGTGGAGTTGAACATGTGATCTGGTGTGTGTGTGGAGTTGAACATGTGATCTGGTGTGTGTGGAGTTGAACATGTGATCTGGTGTGTGTGGAGTTGAACATGTGATCTGGTGTGTATGGAGTTGATCATGTGATCTGGTGTGTGTGGAGTTGAACATGTGATCTGGTGTGTGTGGAGCTGAACATGTGATCTGGTGTGTGTGGAGTTGAACATATGATCTGGTGTGTGTGTAGTTGAACATGTGATCTGGTGTGTGTGGAGCTGAACATGTGATCTGGTGTGTATGGAGTTGATCATGTGATCTGGTGTGTGTGGAGTTGAACATGTGATCTGGTGTGTGTGGAGCTGAACATGTGATCTGGTGTGTGTGGAGTTGAACATATGATCTGGTGTGTGTGTAGTTGAACATGTGATCTGGTGTGTGTGGAGTTGAACATGTGATCTGGTGTGTATGGAGTTGATCATGTGATCTGGTGTGTGTGGAGTTGAACATGTGATCTGGTGTGTGTGGAGCTGAACATGTGATCTGGTGTGTGTGGAGTTGAACATATGATCTGGTGTGTGTGGAGTTGAACATGTGATCTGGTGTGTGTGGAGTTGAACATATGATCTGGTGTGTGTGTAGTTGAACATGTGATCTGGCGTGTGTGGAGTTGAACATGTGATCTGGTGTGTGTGGAGTTGAACATGTGATCTGGTGTGTGTGGAGTTGAACGTGTGATCTGGTGTGTGTGGAGTTGAACATGTGATCTGGTGTGT
>JARQWZ010005727.1:57500-69303 GCA_033150135.1 Gobio occitaniae
GTGTGGAGTTGAACATGTGATCTGGTGTGTGTGGAGTTGAACATGTGATCTGGTGTGTGTGGACTTGAACATGTGATCTGGTGTGTGTGGACTTGAACATATGATCTGGTGTGTGTGTGTGGACTTGAACATGTGATCTGGTGTGTGTGTGTGTGGAGTTGAACACGTGATCTGGTGTGTGTGGAGTTGATCATGTGATCAGGTGTGTGTGGAGTTGATCATGTGATCAGGTGTGCGTGGAGTTGAACATGTGATCTGGTGTGTGTGGAGTTGAACATGTGATCTGGTGTGTGTGGAGTTGAACATGTGATCTGGTGTTTGTGGAGTTGATCATGTGATCTGGTGTGTGTGGAGTTGAACATGTGATCAGGTGTGTGTGTGGAGTTGATCATGTGATCTGGTGTGTGTGGAGTTGAACATGTGATCTGGTGTGTGTGGAGTTGAACATGTGATCTGGTGTGTGTGGAGTTGATCATGTGATCTGGTGTGTGTGGAGTTGAACATGTGATCAGGTGTGTGTGTGGAGTTGATCATGTGATCTGGTGTGTGTGGAGTTGATCATGTGATCAGGTGTGTGTGGAGTTGATCATGTGATCTGGTGTGTGTGGAGTTGAACATGTGATCTGGTGTGTGTGGAGTTAATCATGTGATATGGTGTGTGTGGAGTTGAACATGTGATCTGGTGTGTGTGGAGTTGAACATGTGATCTGGTGTGTGTGGAGTTGAGCATGTGATCTGGTGTGTGTGGAGTTGAACATGTGATCTGGTGTGTGTGGAGTTGATCATGTGATCTGGTGTGTGTGGAGTTGAACATGTGATCTGGTGTGTGTGGAGTTGAGCATGTGATATGGTGTGTGTGGAGTTGAACATGTGATCTGGTGTGTGTGGAGTTGAACATGTGATCTGGTGTGTGTGGAGTTGAACATGTGATCTGGTGTGTGTGGAGTTGGACATGTGATATGGTGTGTGTGGAGTTGAACATGTGATCTGGTGTGTGTGGAGTTGAACATGTGATCTGGTGTGTGTGGAGTTGAACATGTGATCTGTTGTGTGTGGAGTTGATCATGTGATCTGGTGTGTGTGGAGTTGAACATGTGATCTGGTGTGTGTGGAGTTGAACATGTGATCTGGTGTGTGTGGAGTTGATCATGTGATCTGGTTTGTGTGGAGTTGAACATGTGATCTGGTGTGTGTGGAGTTGATCATGTGATCTGGTGTGTGTGGAGTTGAACATGTGATCTGGTGTGTGTGGAGTTGAACATGTGATCTGGTGTGTGTGGAGTTGAACATGTGATCTGGTGTGTGTGGAGTTGAACATGTGATCTGGTGTGTGTGGAGTTGAACATGTGATCTGGTGTGTGTGGAGTTGATCATGTGATCTGGTGTGTGTGGAGTTGAACATGTGATCAGGTGTGTGTGTGGAGTTGATCATGTGATCTGGTGTGTGTGGAGTTGATCATGTGATCAGGTGTGTGTGGAGTTGATCATGTGATCTGGTGTGTGTGGAGTTGAACATGTGATCTGGTGTGTGTGGAGTTAATCATGTGATATGGTGTGTGTGGAGTTGAACATGTGATCTGGTGTGTGTGGAGTTGAACATGTGATCTGGTGTGTGTGGAGTTGAGCATGTGATCTGGTGTGTGTGGAGTTGAACATGTGATCTGGTGTCTGTGGAGTTGATCATGTGATCTGGTGTGTGTGGAGTTGAACATGTGATCTGGTGTGTGTGGAGTTGAGCATGTGATATGGTGTGTGTGGAGTTGAACATGTGATCTGGTGTGTGTGGAGTTGAACATGTGATCTGGTGTGTGTGGAGTTGAACATGTGATCTGGTGTGTGTGGAGTTGGACATGTGATATGGTGTGTGTGGAGTTGAACATGTGATCTGGTGTGTGTGGAGTTGAACATGTGATCTGGTGTGTGTGGAGTTGAACATGTGATCTGGTGTGTGTGGAGTTGATCATGTGATCTGGTGTGTGTGGAGTTGAACATGTGATCTGGTGTGTGTGGAGTTGAACATGTGATCTGGTGTGTGTGGAGTTGATCATGTGATCTGGTTTGTGTGGAGTTGAACATGTGATCTGGTGTGTGTGGAGTTGATCATGTGATCTGGTGTGTGTGGAGTTGAACATGTGATCTGGTGTGTGTGGAGTTGAACATGTGATCTGGTGTGTGTGGAGTTGAACATGTGATCTGGTGTGTGTGGAGTTGAACATGTGATCTGGTGTGTGTGGAGTTGAACATGTGATCTGGTGTGTGTGGAGTTGAACATGTGATCTGGTGTGTGTGGAGTTGAACATGTGATCTGGTGTGTGTGGAGTTGAACATGTGATCTGGTGTGTGTGTGTGTGTGTGTGTGAGCTCCAGTGGATCAGCGGTGCTCATTAACCTCATTAACCAATTAAATAATAACTTCAGAAATGATTCTTTATTATTATGTTTTGAATTATGCTGTATAGCTGTGTTTAGCGATGTGTTTGTAGTCAAACTCAAAAATTAGTATATTTTTAATGATTAAAAAATGCATTATTTTATTTTAAAAATTAATAATTGTATTTTATTGACAAAATATTTTAGTTTGTCTTGTATATTTTTTTGATTATATCAGGTCACATTTTAAGCTGTTATTTGGTCATGTTATAATGTACTCCACCTATGGGGCATGTTGTCACATTTCACTTCCATTTTTTCAGGGTAAATCAAGAAAAAAGTATACACTGCATTAATGAAACAAAACCACATAACTGTATTAGACATGTGTGAAATTAATGTGGGAAAAAATAAATACTCTGAACCCCAAGTGGATTAACACAAACTGAGAAAGTCAAAAAGCGTTAGGTTGTGCCGCTCTCCTCTATTTCTCCTGGAACGCCTTGAACGCGTCTATTTCACTTCAAACGCTCGATTTATACACACATCCATCGATTCAAAATGTTCAAGCGTCCGACTAGACGCCATTTTGATGCTCTATTGGCGTTTGATGTGAACGCAGCATTAGGATCTGCCACTATCTGCACTAAGTATAATATCTAAGTAACACTGTTACACTTCTTTGCTGCAGTAGCCTAAAGAATGACTGTAATGTAGTGTGTGAAACATTAACCCTGTGTGAGAGATGGATCTGCTGTAATGTTGTGTTTCTCCAGAGAGCCGGATGGAGCGCGGCGACCGGAGGAGGCTGTTCAGACACTTCACTGTCGGCTCCTTCGACAGCGCGGACGCCTCCAGGTAAGGACCTGATTGAAAGCATGCTGCGCTTCAGCTGGTTATTTGTGTCCATATTTCAACATGAAATTATGTTCATCTTCAATAACACAACATCAGTTTTATGTTCTGAAACGAGTTTCTAGCGAGTTTCTAGTGTGTGTGTGTGTGTGTATGTGTGTGTGTGTGTGTGTGTGTGTGTGTGTGTGTGTGTGTGTGTGTGTGTGTGTGTGTGTGTGTGTTTGTATGTTGTGCTCTATAAGTTTTCA
Organism: Gobio occitaniae; assembly: GCA_033150135.1. Lineage (NCBI taxonomy): Eukaryota > Metazoa > Chordata > Actinopteri > Cypriniformes > Gobionidae > Gobio > Gobio occitaniae. The sequence goes on from JARQWZ010005727.1 coordinate 60,974, forward strand.
TATGCAACAATCTCGTGTCACAAGACCAGCAAACACAGAACATTCCCCTAATGTTAGTATTTGGTTAGTTTACATGCAAATTGGGGACACTACATTTTTCAACTAAACATCGAAATAAATCTAAATAATAAACTAAATTAACCATTTAAACTAAATTACTGATCGAATTATTGATCTAAAGCCCTCACTGTCACTGTATGATAATTGAAATGAACTGATGACATCAGCGTTTTTTCCAGAATGGCTATACAGCTGAATAAAATTATGCTGCATTATTTTCCTGTTTAACACTGTAAAGCTGCTTTGAAACTATCTACATTGTTAAAAGCGCTATATAAATAAAGTTGACTTGACTTGACTTGACAAATAATAACCATTTGGGAACGTTCTGCATGAGATATTTAAGATTAATAACGTGTATAAATCTGATCCATCAAAACGCGTTATAATAACCAGATTAATCCAGCTTTATAGCTAGAATATTAAGGCAGGGTTAAGTGTAGAGTGTAAATCACAGAAATCATAAATTGGTGTGATTGTTGAGTTTCGCGCCTCTGACCTCTGACCTCTGACCTCAGCCTCGCTCTCATGTCTTCCACAGAAAGCCACACGCAAACGTAATTTAAAAGTTAACGGTCAACATTTGTTTATCGATCTCTTTATTGAATAATTACTTAAAATGAATATAGATGTGAGAGTAAATATGATTTTGGATAGTTTTGACACTTTTTGGAGAGATGCTAATCGAGACCAAAGGAAGCATGTCCCGCTAAACCGTACAATTCAGTGGTGAAACATGCACTAATACGATACTTCTGTCACAGACACGTCAGGTACCAACCTCCACCAATCACAGCGCACTCCATCCCCAGAGTACTGATCACCATCACCTGCACCTCATCACCACACTCATCACCAGCACTATAAGTCACACTCACACAGCACTCCATGTCCGGTCTCGTTCGCATATACGCAAGGCTATGCTTACCTCAAGGACTTCTCTTTGCATACTTACCTGTCTCCAGCGTGTCTCCTTCCGTCTGTGTTCCTCGTCTGCTGTGTGGGTGTGTTCCAGTTTGTTCCTCAGTTCTCCAGCGATCTCCATACTCCAACGTTCAACGATCTACAAAACAAAGGACAGTAACTCTCTCTCTCGTATCACCTCTTAGTCTACCAACTACCAGTTAACTCACCTGTGTCTCAACATCTGCTCTACTGAGGTCTAATAAACTACCATTACCTGTCACGTCTGTGTCTGCCTCCTGTGTACTGTAACAGAAGACCACAGCAGAAGACCCAGTATGAGCCAGCCGGACCCGTTCCAAGAACTGGTAGATGCGCTTCGGTGCACATTTCCTCCACCACCCACTCCAGTTACTGTTCCTTCACCTGCACCAGCGAACACCAGCAACTCTGTCAACAACCCTCCTTCACTACCTCCGTATGCCAGTCCCATGGCCAAACCGGCGCCCTACTCAGGATCGGCGGAGAATTGCAGCGGATTCCTACTGCAATGCACACTGGTCCTGGAGATGCAGCCGCACCTGTACCCGAGCGACACTTCCAAGATTGCTTTCATCATCTCTCAGCTCAGCGGCAAAGCATTAATGTGGGCCGATTCCATCTGGTCACAACAGGTCGCGGTAACGCAATCCTACTCAGCGTTTATTTCCCACTTCCGGGAAGTGTTTGGGAAACCGATCACAGATTCTTCAGCTGGTGAGAAACTTTATAATTTAAAACAAGGATCCATGTCTATTTTCGATTATGCTTTGCAATTCAGTCAGCGGATGGAATGCTTGCAGCAGTCAGCGGATGGAATGAACAGGCTTTGATCACAACGTATCGGCAATACGACTCCATCGGCCTTGAGAATTTCATCCAGCACTCCATTCGCTGCGCCACTCGCATGCAAGCGTGCATTCAATCTTCTCCGCCTGATTTGACTCTCTGTGCCACATCCATCGAAAGTCCAGTTGAACAACGCTCTGTTGACGTCCCCAAGTGTTACGCCCCCTTCAGAGATGTCTTCTGCCCGCAACGGGCTTCTAAGCTGCCTCCACACCGGCCATGGGACTGTGCCATCAACCTGCTTCCGGCTGAACCAGTACCAAAGGGTAAGATATACCCATTATCCATCCCGGAGGAGAAGGCCATGGAGGATTACATCAAGGAAGCCCTCGCCCAAGGTTACATCAGGCCGTCTACTTCCCCTGCTGCTTCCAGCTTTTTCTTCGTGGCAAAGAAGGACGGAGGCTTGCGGCCATGCATCGATTATCGTTCACTCAACAAGATCACTGTCAAGTTTCGATATCCCCTTCCTCTTGTCCCAGCGGCCCTGGAACATCTCCGTGGTGCCACTGTGTTCACCAAGCTGGACCTCCGCAGCGCGTACAACCTCATCCGGATACATGAGGGGGACGAGTGGAAGACTGCCTTTATTACCCCTACTGGACACTATGAATACCTCGTCATGCCGTATGGATTGGTAAACGCCCCCTCCGTATTCCAGGATTTCATCCATGAGGTGCTCCGGGAGTTCCTCCATCGATTCGTCCTAGTCTACATCGACGACATACTCATATACTCCCGGAGCCAGGCCGAACATCGCCAACACGTTGCGGAGGTCCTCAACCGTCTACAGCAGTTCCATCTGTTCCTCAAGGCAGAAAAATGGTCTTTCCACCAAGCATCTGTTTCCTTCCTGGGTTATCACATCGACCACAGTGGCATCCGGATGGACGAGAGGAAGGTGGAATCCATCACCAACTGGCCAGAACCCACTTCCATCAAAGAACTCCAACGCTTCCTCGGTTTCTCCAACTTCTACAGACGTTTCATCAAGGGTTACAGTTCAATCACTCATCCACTCACCAGTATGTTACGCAATAAGCCCAAGTCTCTGTCCTGGAGCCCGGCAGCCACCAACGCCTTCCAACAGCTCAAGAAAGCCTTCACCACCGCTCCCTTACTAGTCCATCCAGACCCAGAAAGACCCTTCATCGTGGAAGTAGATGCCTCCACAACTGGAGTGGGAGCGGTGTTGTCCCAGCAGCAGGGGACGCCTAGTAGACTCCATCCATGCGCCTTCTTCTCCCGCAAGCTCAGCCCGGCGGAAGTCAACTACTCCATCGGTGACAGGGAACTCCTTGCAGTTAAGCTTGCCTTGGAAGAGTGGAGGCATTTGTTGGAGGGAGCCAAACATGCGTTCCTGCTGCTAACGGATCACAAGAACCTAGAATATCTTCGATCAGCCAAGAGACTAAACCCAAGACAAGCCCGTTGGGCCATGTTCTTCTCCCGCTTCAACTACACCATCTCCTACCACCCAGGTACCAAGAATATCAAGGCTGATGCCCTTTCCCGTCTTCATTCTCCAGACGAACAAACCGAAGAACCAGAACCCATTATTCCAAGTTCCCTCATCGTAAGTCCTATTACCTGGTCTGAAGAAACTATCCCCTCCTCCAATGCCTCCACGAACCCTCCGCCCGGCTGTCCACCAGGCTTGTTGTACATCCCACGGACACGACGCACTCCCACCATTCACTCGGCTCACACGTCACTTGGTACTGGTCACCCGGGGGTCAATGAAACACACTCGTTGCTGAAAGAACGCTTCTGGTGGCCAGGGATGGCTAAGGATGTCAGAAGGTACGTGCAGGGCTGTAGGGAGTGTGCCATTTCCAAATCTCCTCGTCATCTACCAGCTGGGAAACTCCTTCCTCTGCCCGTTCCAGAACGCCCATGGTCACACCTAGGAGTGGACTTCATCACTGACCTTCCGGTCTCAGACAGTAATACCACCATCCTAGTGGTAGTAGATTGCTTCTCCAAATCATGTCGTCTGATCCCACTTTCAGGACTGCCTACTGCCATGGAAACAGCCGAAACACTCTTCAACCAAGTTTTCAGATACTTCGGAGTTCCAGAAGACATTGTTTCAGACCGAGGTCCCCAGTTCATATCCAGAGTATGGAAATCGTTCTTCTCCCTCCTAGGTGTGGCCGTTAGCCTGACGTCGGGATATCATCCACAATCAAAACGGGCAGACGGAAAGGAAGGTTCAGGAAATTGGCCGCTTCCTACGTACCTTCTGTCATGACCACCAGGACTCTTGGAACCATTTCCTGGGTTGGGCCGAGTACGCCCAAAACTCACTGAAACAGTCTACCACAGGACTCACCCCGTTCCAGTGCGTACTCGGCTTCCAACCTCCACTATTCCCCTGGGATGGGGAACCCTCCGACGTTCCAGCAGTGGACTACTGGTTCCGAGAGAGCGAGAGGGTCTGGACTCAGCACACCATCAATTGCAGCGAGCCCTGCGCAGACGCAGGATGGTAGCCGATCTCCGACGATCCGACACTCCGGTCTTCCAGCCTGGTCAGATGGTTTGGCTATCAACCAGAGACATCAGAATGCGTCTGCCTTGCAAAAATCTGAGTCCCAGGTTCATTGGCCCATTCCCCATCGTCAAGCAGGTCAATCCAGTCACCTATCAACTCCGTCTTCCACAAGGGTATCGTATACACCCCACTTTCCATGTGTCACTACTGAAAACTCACCATCCCTCTGTTTCACCCACAGGACCTGACGTCGTTCCCTCCGAACCCCCCCTTCCACTCATCCTGGAGGACGGTACGGCCTACAAGGTTAATGAGATCTTGAACTCCCGACGTCGTGGTGGGCAGCTGGAATACTTAGTGGATTGGGAAGGATATGGCCCCGAGGAACGCTCCTGGGTCCCAAGGAACGACATCTTAGATCCCAGTTTACTCCAGACCTTGCACGACAGTCACCCTGAGAAACCAGCTCCGCGGGGTAGAGGACGTCCACCACGGCGTCGGGGTTCTCGGCCCTCTGGAGCGGGCCGTGGAGGGGGGGGTACTGTCACAGACACGTCAGGTTCCAACCTCCACCAATCACAGCGCACTCCTTCCCCAGAGTACTGATCACCATCACCTGCACCTCATCACCACACTCATCACCAGCACTATAAGTCACACACTCACACAGCACTCCATGTCCGGTCTCGTTCGCATATACGCAAGGCTATGCTTACCTCAAGGACTTCTCTTTGCATACTTACCTGTCTCCAGCGTGTCTCCTTCCGTCTGTGTTCCTCGTCTGCTGTGTGGGTGTGTTCCAGTTTGTTCCTCAGTTCTCCAGCGATCTCCATACTCCAACGTTCAACGATCTACAAAACAAAGGACAGTAACTCTCTCTCTCGTATCACCTCTTAGTCTACCAACTACCAGTTAACTCACCTGTGTCTCAACATCTGCTCTACTGAGGTCTAATAAACTACCATTACCTGTCACGTCTGTGTCTGCCTCCTGTGTACTGTAACAACTTCTTAGTAAAATAATGATTTATTAATTCATATCTATGAATATATTTCATGTTTTAAAACCACAGATTGTGTTGAAGTCATTGTGAGAAATGTAAAGTCTGGGTCCCTGTGAGATCTACCACCTCATGTAGACCGAATCTCATTACATCTGTCGGGTTACTTTTATTAATTAAACAAGAAATAAAACTGCTTATGATGTAGAGAGGTGATGGGAACTCTCTGGGAACGCTACAGATATTATAACTAATGTTAGGGTTAGGAGAGTGAGTGGAACTGATGAGCACATGATGTGATGAGTTACCGATGATCGGTCCTGATGAAGAGCGCGGCGGTGAGGATGAGGAGGAGGATGATGATGATGATGAAGATGAAGGGCTTGAATAACGCGTGTAATTTCCTCCACAGTGAGTGTGTGACCGAGCAGAAGACTGTGGTGTTACAGAAGCAGGACAACGAGGGCTTCGGGTTTGTGCTTCGAGGAGCTAAAGGTGAGACCTCATCTTCATCATCTTCATCATCATCACCTTCATCATCATCATAATTTTCATCATCTTCATCAGGGCCGGCCCAAGCCCTTATGGGGCCCTGAGCAGAGTTTTATTTGGGTCCCTCTGTGCCACCAATACGACTGACTATTGTCCATTCTTGATTCGCACACATTCAGGATCACATTCGCACACACGGTATCAGTTGTAGCAGTTGTAGCTGTGCTGCTTTCTTTATGTCATGTTTTTACCCTTATACGGTTTTTAATTGTAACAGTAGCAAACCCACAGGTGTGGTCAGGGGTTAATATTCAAATATTCAGGTCAAATATTTAAAGTCTCAGTACTACAGTTCACACTGGGATATGTGCTTTTTTAAGTCGTCTCTTGTGCTGAATCTGCTCATTTTCCCTCAGGATTCTTTGATGAATAGAAGGTTCAACCAAACAGCATTTCTCTGAAATAGAAACCTTTAAAAAAAAACTATTGTTCAACACTGATAATAATCATAACTGTGTGTGTTGAGCATCAGATCCTCATATGAGAATGATCAGTGAAGGGTCATGTGACTGAAGACTGGAGGAATGATGATAAATTCAGCTTTGATCACAGGAATAAATCACACTTTACTGTATATTCACATCATAGAGAACAACTGTTTTACATTATAATATTATTTCACAATATTTCTATTTTTACTGTATTTTTAATCAAATAAATGCAGCCTTGGTGAGAAGAAGAGACTTATTTTAAAAGCAAACATTAAACAGAGCTTGGTAACACTTTATAATAACTACACGCTATGAAGCATTAGTTAATTCATCATTTATAAAGCATTAATAGACAGTTTATAAATACAGCTTTATTCTTGATTTATAAGCATATCTATGATGTGTTTAATAATTGTATGTTCATACTTTATAAATTATCAATTTATAATTTCTAAATTAAGTATTACATTATTTATAAAGCAGTTATGTAGGAGTTGTCAGTGGTTCATCAGATCATTTAGAAAGTGTAAGTAAAGGATTAATAAACTATTTAAATATATATTTATACATCTTATTGTTTAGACATGTAATAGTTACTCAGTGTGTTAATAAATACTTTATTAACATTTATTCCAACTGTAATTCATGATTAATTCAGGTAGTTATAAAACATTTACTAGTTGTCAGTGAACTATTTGTGTGAGCTCATTACAGTAGGAATACATGTTAATAGAGTATTTATTAACACACTGAGTAACTATTATTATTTGTCTAAATAATAAGATGTATATTTAAATAGTTTATTAATCCTTTACTTACACTTTCTAAATGATCTGATGAACCACTGACAACTCCTACATAACTGCTTTATAAATAATGTAATACTTCATTTAGAAATGATAAATTGATCATTTAAAAAGTGTGAAAATACAATTATTAAACACATCATAGATATGCTTATAAATCAAGAATAAAGCTGTATTTATAAACTGTCTATTAATGCTTTATAAATGATGAATTAACTATTTACTAATGCTTAACTAATGCTTCATAGTGTGTAGTTATTATAAAGAGTTACCCAGAGCTTTTATTTTGGCAGAAATAAAAAAACAAAAATTGTATTCCGTTCTACTGTGTAGAAAGAACCTTTTTATTTTCTAAATAAAAACTTCCAAAATGTCGGCTGCACAACTTATCACTTAAGGGAGAAACGGGAAGCTCTGCTGTTTACTCCATCCAAGACAAGCCCATCAGACAACACATCACACTAACACTACAGCGCATTCTCATATAAACACATCACACTAACACTACAGCGCATTCTCATATAAACACATCACACTAACACTACAGCGCATTCTCATATAAACACATCACACTAACACTACAGCGCATTCTCATATAAACACATCACACTAACACTACAGCGCATTCTCATATAAACACATCACACTAACACTACAGCGCATTCTCATATAAACACATCACACTAACACTACAGCGCATTCTCATATAAACACATCACACTAACACTACAGCGCATTCTCAAATCAACACATCACACTAACACTACAGCGCATTCTCAAATCAACACATCACACTAACACTACAGCGCATTCTCATATAAACACATCACACTAACACTACAGCGCATTCTCATATAAACACATCACACTAACACTACAGCACATTCTCAAATCAACACATCACACTAACACTACAGCGCATTCTCAAATCAACACATCACACTAACACTACAGCGCATTCTCAAATCAACACATCACACTAACACTACAGCGCATTCTCATATAAACACATCACACTAACACTACAGCGCATTCTCAAATCAACACATCACACTAACACTACAGCGCATTCTCAAATCAACACATCACACTAACACTACAGCGCATTCTCAAATCAACACATCACACTAACACTACAGCACATTCTCAAATCAACACATCACACTAACACTACAGCACATTCTCAAATCAAC
>JARQWZ010005728.1:0-45000 GCA_033150135.1 Gobio occitaniae
GGATAGATGCACTTTTATGATGGACAGATGCACTTTTATGATGGACAGATGAACTTTTATGATGGATAGATGCACTTTTATGATGGACAGATGCACTTTTATGATGGATAGATGCACTTTTATGATGGACAGATGCACTTTTATGATGGATGGATGCACTTTTATGATGGATGGATGCACTTTTATGATGGACAGATGCACTTTTATGATGGATGGATGCACTTTTATGATGGACGGATGCACTTTTATGATGGATGGATGATGCACTGCCAACTATCCCTTTAAATGTTTTTTCAATCCTTAATGTAAATAATGGTGTAACATTAAATTACAATTCCCACCATTTAAATGTATCTAATTACATTTAATCCAGTGAGTGTTGGAAAGTCAGATTGAACTCTTTTCGTGTGTGTGTGTGTGTGTGTGTGTGTGTGTGTGTGTGTGTGTGTGTGTGTGTGTGTGTGTGTGTGTGTGTGTGTGTGTGTGTGTGTGTGTGTGTGTGTGTGTGTGTGTGTGTGTGTGTGTGTGTGTGTGTGTGTGTGTGTGTGATGGACCCTGACCACCCGAGCATTACGGCTGGAGTTCTGCACATGTAGAGCTGCTGTAGTTTCAGCTCTGTCTCTCTGGCACTGCATATATCAGTTCACTCAGTGATGGTCTCCTCATCCCTGCAGGGGATTATGGGTAATGTTAGTGCAGTTATGCTTAATGGTGCAGGGAGTTTGGCTCTAGAAAAGCATTGTGGCAAATTATTATTTTTTTTTTTTATCAGCTAAATCCGTATTGATTCATTTACACCCTCCAAATGCCACTTTACCACCGATTGATTGCCCCAGAGGGCAATAAAGGCAACAGTAACCCCCCCCCCCCCCCTTATCTGAGGAAGGGATGAATCAATACAGTGAGTGGATGTTCAGGGGCAGGAGAGATGCTGTTCTGAGACCTGTGGACTGGGGACGGTCAGTGGTGTAATAGCTGGGATTTAAGGGAACTAAAGGAGTGTGTGGTCACTGAGGTCCGTCTCTTAAAGGGCCAGTTCACCCATTAATGAGAATCCTGTGGTCATTTCCTCGCCCTAACGTCAGACTTTCCTTCATCATATAAAGCCATCGAGTCTCTTGGCATAATCCGCTCGATCCGTATGGATCAGTTTCTCTTGATGAACTTTCTGAAGTTGCTTAGACTGTCAATGGAGGACCGAAATCTCTCAGATTTCATTACAAATCTCTTCATTTGTGTTCAGAAGATGAACGAGAGTTAATCTGACCATTAAAGCAGAGGCCAGAGCAATAAACACAATCAATAAATCAGATTTCATAAGGCCGTACATTAAACACATGCGCCGCATAAATGATGTTCTTCCTCAGGGTTTCTGTTTCCAGCTCAAATATCAGAACATCCTTAAATCAGGACACATTTAATGAAGAAATGAAGAGAAACTCCACAACATGAAGTGAGTTTGAGCTTAAAACAAGAGCAAATATCTGCCATTGGGGATGAAGAGCACTGGCTTTTGCTCATGAGATTTGCTCATGATTTGCTCATGTTTTAATCATAAAATCACTGTTATCTTTTGTCAAATGAATTAAAAAGTTTTGAGATCTGTAGTAAATTGTGTTCTCAGACTCTGAAGTGTCACTAATACACTCATTACATTAGAGAACATTGATGTGTTCCCTACATTTACTGCTTATATTGGTCTTAAAAAGCTCTTAAGTGTACCTGCAGAAACCCTGATTGAGAAGGGATCTTAAATTGTAGTGATAGTTTACAATGTTACTGTTTTACTAAAGATTCGAACCAACCCCGAGCTTTAGAACAATAGTGTATTTATTTATTAATTATAGCTGTACCACAGGTTTATGATGATGAAGTAAACATGCAGTGTAATACAGTATGATGTGTTTAACCCCTTAACTGTCACCGCATTGATCGCCTTTTTTTCGTATCATATATTTTAGTAATTATCATTCGAAAGCTTACGAACTCAAAATTCATCCTGTGAAAACCGTTTTGAAATCGGACGTTGTGTTACCATGGAAACGGTTCTGTAAATTCTTCTAGCTGGCTCCTCCCCCTAGTGGGCGGTGTCATGTTTCATATCGCAACGTTTATTTTTACTACTTTATCATCAAAATCTTTTCTAATCTTGACAAGACGCATATCGTCGGAAAGGTCTGAGTCTCAAGGGTCCATATTTGGGGACTGTTTTGTGATGGAAGTGATATTTGGACAGAAATTTACAGGAAAATGCATCAAAAAAACTATCAATGGAGTGTGTGGCTGGTATAACGCCTAAACAAGATCTAACTTTTGAACCCACATGGCTAGAAACTAAATTATTTTTTCCTCTGATGCCTTGGCTCAAGCCGATTCGATCCCTATTATGTAGGGGTGCTCCGATTGATCGGCAACCGATCTCGATCGGTCGATAATCGCTTTGGGATGATTGATCGTCGGTCTCCAATAAGGGCGATCTCATGAACCGATCTCAGCTGGCGACTCATAAACCCGCACCTTGCCGTGAGAGCTAAGGCATGATATGAAGCGACACCGTCTCATTCTCTTTCCAGCGCGGGTAAAATAAATATAATGCTGAAGGTGAGGTACAATTCATATTTCTATATTAAATAACTTACGCAGTCATTTGAAAACTTTCTGTGGGACGTAAATTCACAAACAGCGCGTGTGAATCACCGCGTGCGCGCGCGCTCTCTCTCCCTTTCAAAATGCTCAAATGGCTTCACATCAGCGCATCGCATGTGCACTAAAATCCAGCTGCGCAGTTGACACAGGATTTGCACAATCGAGGCAGTGTCGCATCGTCACTAAAGTTTATAATTTGCATTTATTTTTAAGTCTTGCCAGTGTTCAAACCGCTCAGCACTCGCGCGCACTGTCTGGAGAGACACACACACACACACACACACACACACAGGCCATCTCACAAAAAGCTTGCGAGTACAAATTGCGCTGAAATGGTCAGATACACACACATGTATGTACTAAATGACCGTCTTGACGAGTGTGCGCGTAAACCCGTCGCGCCGTCGTGACTCGCGAGTGAGCGTTTGTGCAACTGTAACCGTATCCGTGTTCGCTCTTAAAGTGACAGCTGTGGAATAAACTGCTGCTGTCTCTGAGTTTCTCTTTGTCTTGTGTTGTTTGATGAACCTTTATGACACTCACTGCTCTTGAATGACTAACTTTTGCAACCTGAAGTGTAAGGATTAATCTAATTTAATTTATTCAGGGAAGACCAATATTAATTTACATTTGATTTCTTATTAAATGTCTTAAGTATTTCTTACCTCAATACTAATGTTAGACCTACCTGAAAAATTGTTTTTAAAAACAAAAATGCACTGCATGATCAAATATTTAAGTGAGATAATTATATACATTTATTATATACATTTATTTGGGAAAGATGGCCTACAGTAGCCTTAAGTTATCTCATTTTCTAAAATAAACACTTGGTGGTTCTTCAAGATCTTGACTCAGTTAATTTAGAGTTAGTTTCATTTCTACAAACTCTGCAAGATTATAGATAAAAGATTGCCATTCCACTGCCATTCTGTGATCGGCAGTGATCGGCAGATCATGATCTTGGTGATCAGTAATCGGTGATCGGCCCCAAAAATGCTGATCGGAGCATCTCTACTATTATGTCATTTTCCCACCATTTTGAATTTTCCGAAAAACCTGCTTTTGCGAACTCGTCCTAGACGGTTTGACCGATTTGCACAAAAATTTTACCAGATCATCTTCAGACGATGCTGACAAAAATTGGAATTCAAGTTGATTCGTCAAATAATTTTTGATAAACGCGCCAACAAATTTTATGTAGCGGTTGCAAAAAACACACTTAAGGCGATATCTCCGCAACGCTTTATCGTATTCAAACCAAACGTGGTACATGTTATCACAAGCATGACCTGAGGCGACACACAGCATTTCGGCACAACGCCACCTACTGGTCCGGAGATACAAAAAATGGCTATTTTTGCTTTTAACTTTTGAAACGTTTGTCCAAAAATCATAAAAGTGCAGAGTCATCTGATATCCAATTTTACCATATCGGCCATTTTGGCTGTCGGCCATTTTGAATGATGTGCTAAAATGCTGTATTTTATGAACACATGAACAGATTGTTATGAAACTCGGTTTGGGTCATCAGATGACCTGAATGAACCTATGAAGTTTCGAAACAGCGCCACCTAGTGGAGAATTTATTTTCACAAATGCTTATAACTTTGGGTGTGATTGACTTATTTTAATGTGAGTAACTTTTTTATCGTCTCCTGAATTCTTGCCGAGTCCAACGAGACCAGACTTGCAAGGTTTCGGTGTATGGTTTGTGCAGCGTTGTAATTTAGCGCTTATAAAACGTTAATGGATATCTTCAAAACCGCTAGTCCGATCGAGACGAAACCAGCGTCAGAAGTTCGGAAACATAGGTCGAAAGCTAAACGCTAATACCCAAATGTCAAAATATTGATAGTTAGGGGCAGTAAAATCCAATCAAAGTCAGGTGTCAGTCATTTTCTACGTGTTTTTTGATATAAATGTCTATAACTCCAAAACAAAATGAGATATTTTCACCAAAAGTGACACACACATGTATGGGCTCACTCCGAGGACACATAAAAAATGGTAGGATTTTGCCTCTTGGTGGCGCTATAATAGAACAAAATATGACATTTGCACCCAATTCTTTTGGGTGTTCATATACCAAGTACCAATAAAGTCCCCAAGTTTCGGACCATTCCGATGAAGCTACGATTTTAAATTTGTTTTTATAAAACGCGAGATCCACTATAGTGGTAAAATGTGCTATTGTGTGTTAAAAATGCTCAATTTGTCCACCGGATGGCACCGATCTCATTAAAAACATTGCTTTCATGAGGCCTAGGCTTGACTCTAAAATGAAATACAGTTTTAATAAAAAAAAGTAAAAAAATTATATATAGATATATAAATTTTTTATTATATTCAATGGGAAAAAATGGGTCATAATTATTGCATAAATATTAATTACAAATCATAAAATGATCCCAAAACACCAAAAAAGAAAAGAAAAAATATTATTGAACAAAAATATATTTCATTGAAGTCTTTTTTATCTTAATCCCGCCCTCCAGGTCATTTTTGAGTGTGACCCATAAATGAAGAACCCCAGAGGGTTAAAGAGGATTGTAAAGGACATGCTAAATATAGCACTTCTGTCTTCCTTCAGAAGGTCACGGTCAGCTAACGGCTCGCTCGCTGTGACCTCTGACCCTAACGACCTCTAAACACACTCTCCAGAGCAGTGTCCCACATGGAGAAGGGGAAATAAAGTCTCCAGGAAAAGGCTTTCCTAATGTGCAAAGCTGCAGCATCAGATGCGTGCGGAGGGGGGGAACGAGAGAGAGAGAGAGAGAGAGAGAGAGAGAGAGAGAGAGAGAGAGAGAGAGAGAGAGAGAAGTGCTTGCAGTTCTGCTGAGAGGAACAGAGGAGTGAGGTTACAGCGATTGATTGAGTAAATGCGGTAAAATCTCTTCCGCTGGTCTGCCAGAAAGAGAAAGGGAAGAAGTGAGAAGTGCGATTGCTGCCCGGAGACAGGGAGCGAGGGATGAGGATGAAGAGGAAGAGGGAGGTTTAGCAGAGGACCATGAAGAAGCTGCAGTTTATCAATGCGGCGGAATCGCTCTCAAACTGATGGACTATTAAAGGGCAAGCGCTCGAGCTCATTGGACGAGGGCGATGGTCACTCTCCAGCCAATCCGAGGGTGAGCCGCTTCTCCAGCAGGTGATGGGCAACAGCTGTGATAGAGGTATCTCACTCCTCTTATCTCACTCCTCTCATCTCACTCCTCTTATCTCACTCACTTCACTAGATCGAGTTAGCCTCCTGCTCTCAGACTTGATCCATCATGATTGGAGTTGAAAATGTAATTTCCTGTTTGTTCTGTTCAGTGGTGTTTATCCAAAGTGACATAAAGTGCGTTCAAAATGTGTTTTATCCCATGATCCGATCGTCATGTTTAAGTTCCTCTGTGCTTAGTCATAAGGATCGCTGTGATTGGTCCAGCCCTGCAGAGCTTTCGCGCAAGTGTGTGTGTGTGTGTGTGTGTGTGTGTGTGTGTGTGTGTGTGAGGACAACAGGCAGTCCAAACCCAGGAGAAGTTTGGGAAGCAAGAGCTCGTGTTTTCACACACACACACTCTCACACACACACACACGTAATCGCATGCGCTCTTGTTTGTAAGCATGTGGAGATGTTTCTGCACAGATTCTGCTAAATATAGCTGTTGATCAATATCCCTCTGGAGATCGGCCGCAGTTTCAGAGACATCACGTCCTGCTCACTTGATGAGAGGTTTTGTTGACTGCATCTTTCTAGATATTAAATCAATAACTATATTTTATATCATTTGAATATCAACAATACATTGTATGGGTCAAAATTATCCACTTTTCTTTTATGCCAAAAATCATGAGGATATTAAGATCATGTTCCATGAAGATATTTGGTCAATGTTCATATCATAAATGTATTATTAGTAGTAATATGCATTGCTAAGGACTTCATTTGAACAACTTTAACCCTCTGGGGTCTAGATCTCTAAAACATCAAGAGTGCAAAACTGACAAAAAAACTCACACACACACACTTATACACACAAAAACACAATTAGCCTTTGGAATGGCACGTGTTAATTTGTGTGTGCGTGTGTTTTTGTGTGTATAAGTGTGTGTGTGTGTGCGTGTGTTTTTGTGTGTATAAGTGTGTGTGTGTGTGCGTGTGTTTTTGTGTGTATAAGTGTGTGTGTGTGTGTGTGTGTTTTGCACTCTTGATGTTTTAGAGATCTTCACTGTCGAGTCCTTTTTTCTGCATTCTGGCTGATTTGTAGATTGTATGCACAAAAAAAACTCTGTATTTTCATATTTTTGCCAATTTCCCGTTCATTTCCTATGAGGGTCATTTTTGACCCGAAGGTCGTGAGTCGTGTGACTATTTTTTTACCACCACTTAGACTTTTCAAATGTCCCCAATTATTTGAGTGTTCATATACCAAGTACCAATAAAGTCACCAAGTTTCGGACCATTCCGATGAAGCTACGATTTTAAATTTGTTTTTATAAAACGCTAGATCCACTATAGTGGTAAAATGTGCTATTGTGTGTTAAAAATGCTCAGTGTCCACCGGATGTCACTGATCTCATTAAAAACATTGCTTTCATGAGGCCTAGGCTTGACTCTAAAATGAAATACAGCTTTAATAAAAAAAAAATATATATATACATTTTTTATTATATTCAATGGGAAAAATGGGTCATAATTATCGCATAAATATTAATTATAAATCATAAAATGATCTCAAAACACCAAAAAAGAAAAGAAAAAATATTATTGAACAAAAATATATTTAATTGTTTTTACTCAAATCTTTTTTATCTTAATCCTGCCCTCCGGCAGAGGTTAAATTGGGCCGGAGCGCACCGGAGCGCAGCTCCGCCTCCTCAGGTCCACAACACACCCTGCTGGAGCTCAGCTCCGTCTCCTTCAGCACGAAATGTTATTATTAGACTTTAATTATTGTTCGTCTCCTGACAAATACAGGCTATATGGAATTATCAGATGCCATAATGCATTAATCGCTGCGTTCTCTGGTTCAGCACCGCGCCCACAGCCATCAAGGTAAAACCGTCACAATTCTAACAGTGAGTTACCATGGAAATCCGCGAACGGCTAGAGCAGCGGTCGGGAACCTATGGCTCGCCAGGTCTCTCACACTTTACCAACATATCTAACATTTACTAACATGATCGATAAAAAGATTAGACACACGCATCAACAGAGATCCGTTCTCTGCAGAAAAAAGCAGCCAATTACAATTCCCTTGTTGTGCAGCCTACCGAAGTTAATGACAAGTTTATCATAATATTCAAGTTGTGTGTTCAGTGCTGTTCGCAAGTGTCATGATAAAATAAATAATAAAAGCATGATAAGTCACGAAAGACAACTGAATTACTGACAGGATGCTGTGCGCGCTCCGAGCGCAACACGGACAAACGGACAAGCATTCTAGCCTTTGTCTTCGGTTGCGCGGCCAAATCAACACAGAAATATAGGCTATCAAAAGTATTCGAGTATTCACATAAACATAGTAGATGTAAGCCCTGTGGGCGTTCACACACACGAAGAGGATTTATACTCATCATTTGGTCAACCTCACAGTGAGATCCCTGCACAATTAATTCCATATTGCAACTTATTTATTGTTTGCTGCATAATTGTTTGTTTTTAGTTGTGGACCTAATAATTACTATTGTTGACATTTTATTGGGAAAAAAAAAGCTTTTTAATAATAATTTTATATAATTTTTGATTGTGGCTCTTTTGGAAAAATGCATTTAACAAAAACGAAAAAAAAAAAATGTCTCTTTGGTCAAAAAAAGTTCCCAACCCTTTTCAGGGACACTCATCTTTAGGGGAGTATTGTCAAATAATCTACTGCCCACTGACAAGCTATTTATTATTCATTTTTTGGCCTTCAAACTTATTAAAAATGCACATAATGTAGATCAGAGAAATCAAAATTTTCTCGGGGGAGCATTCCCCCGAACCCCCCTAACTACCTCAAATTTGGGACTTCACTGATTTAAAAAAAAAAACCTGCTTATGGTCCTAAGTGAACTGTAAAGTATTTCTCTTTGTTTGAATAACTCAACTCTAACTTACACAGTAATACTGGAAAAAGAGCCCCTTTGGTGTAAAAACACATTAAGTATTTTTCCGCCGCGATTTTGAATGACCATTCACCGTAAATAAGGGCTCCCCCTCCCTACAAAAGCCAATTTAACCACTGCCCTCCGGGTCATTTTTGACCCAAAGGTCCTGAGTGTGACCCATAAATATAGAACCCCAGAGGGTTAAAGGAGATTTTCTCAAAATTTCGATTCCAAATGTTCAAATATTGTCCAATCCTAACAAACCACACATCAGTGGAGAGATGATGTATTCAGCTGGAGATGAGCTGTGCATCTGGTCATCTGACTGGTGTTTTTGACCCAAATGGATGCTCATTGAGTGGGAATTTTAGGGTGTGTCTTTAAGCTTTTCTCTGTGAGGGCTGATCTTGAGCTGGGCGTCTCTCCAACAGAACCGGCCCAGTGTGTGTTGTGTGGATCCACTGAGGCCACTGAAACCAGAACCGGCCCAGTGTGTGTTGTGTGGATCCACTGAGGCCACTGAAACCAGAACCGGATCAGTGTGTGTTGTGTGGATCCACTGAGGCCACTGAAACCAGAACCGGCCCAGTGTGTGTTGTGTGGATCCACTGAGGCCACTGAAACCAGAACCGGCTCAGTGTGTGTTGTGTGGATCCACTGAGGCCACTGAAACCAGAACCGGCTCAGTGTGTGTTGTGTGGATCCACTGAGGCCACTGAAACCAGAACCGGCTCAGTGTGTGTTGTGTGGATCCACTGAGGCCACTGAAACCAGAACCGGCCCAGTGTGTGTTGTGTGGATCCACTGAGGCCACTGAAACCAGAACCGGCCCAGTGTGTGTTGTGTGGATCCACTGAGGCCACTGAAACCAGAACCGGCTCAGTGTGTGTTGTGTGGATCCACTGAGGCCACTGAAACCAGAACCGGCTCAGTGTGTGTTGTGTGGATCCACTGAGGCCACTGAAACCAGAACCGGCCCAGTGTGTGTTGTGTGGATCCACTGAGGCCACTGAAACCAGAACCGGCTCAGTGTGTGTTGTGTGGATCCACTGAGGCCACTGAAACCAGAACCGGCCCAGTGTGTGTTGTGTGGATCCACTGAGGCCACTGAAACCAGAACCGGCCCAGTGTGTGTTGTGTGGATCCCCTGAGGCCACTGAAACCAGAACCGGCCCAGTGTGTGTTGTGTGGATCCACTGAGGCCACTGAAACCAGAACCGGCCCAGTGTGTGTTGTGTGGATCCACTGAGGCCACTGAAACCAGAACCGGCTCAGTGTGTGTTGTGTGGATCCACTGAGGCCACTGAAACCAGAACCGGCTCAGTGTGTGTTGTGTGGATCCACTGAGGCCACTGAAACCAGAACCGGCTCAGTGTGTGTTGTGTGGATCCCCTGAGGCCACTGAAACCAGAACCGGCCCAGTGTGTGTTGTGTGGATCCACTGAGGCCACTGAAACCAGAACCGGCTCAGTGTGTGTTGTGTGGATCCACTGAGGCCACTGAAACCAGAACCGGCTCAGTGTGTGTTGTGTGGATCCACTGAGGCCACTGAAACCAGAACCGGCTCAGTGTGTGTTGTGTGGATCCACTGAGGCCACTGAAACCAGAACCGGCTCAGTGTGTGTTGTGTGGATCCACTGAGGCCACTGAAACCAGAACCGGCTCAGTGTGTGTTGTGTGGATCCACTGAGGCCACTGAAACCAGAACCGGCCCAGTGTGTGTTGTGTGGATCCACTGAGGCCACTGAAACCAGAACCGGCCCAGTGTGTGTTGTGTGGATCCACTGAGGCCACTGAAACCAGAACCGGCCCAGTGTGTGTTGTGTGGATCCACTGAGGCCACTGAAACCAGAACCGGCTCAGTGTGTGTTGTGTGGATCCACTGAGGCCACTGAAACCAGAACCGGCCCAGTGTGTGTTGTGTGGATCCACTGAGGCCACTGAAACCAGAACCGGCCCAGTGTGTGTTGTGTGGATCCACTGAGGCCACTGAAACCAGAACCGGCCCAGTGTGTGTTGTGTGGATCCACTGAGGCCACTGAAACCAGAACCGGCTCAGTGTGTGTTGTGTGGATCCACTGAGGCCACTGAAACCAGAACCGGCTCAGTGTGTGTTGTGTGGATCCACTGAGGCCACTGAAACCAGAACCGGCTCAGTGTGTGTTGTGTGGATCCCCTGAGGCCACTGAAACCAGAACCGGCCCAGTGTGTGTTGTGTGGATCCACTGAGGCCACTGAAACCAGAACCGGCTCAGTGTGTGTTGTGTGGATCCACTGAGGCCACTGAAACCAGAACCGGCTCAGTGTGTGTTGTGTGGATCCACTGAGGCCACTGAAACCAGAACCGGCTCAGTGTGTGTTGTGTGGATCCACTGAGGCCACTGAAACCAGAACCGGCCCAGTGTGTGTTGTGTGGATCCACTGAGGCCACTGAAACCAGAACCGGCCCAGTGTGTGTTGTGTGGATCCACTGAGGCCACTGAAACCAGAACCGGCTCCTGGCCAAAAGACCTCAGGGTCAGCTTCAGCAGTTTCTGGAGAGTTCTGGGGTGTAATTTCTCAGGGTGAAGCCTCATTATTGGGCCGATCTGGCGAGGGTGGAGCTGTGTGGATGTAGGTTATGTCCTGCTCCATCCTTGACACACATTGGCTGCTCCCCTCAAATGCAGAATAAATCTGAGGAAATTAAAAATAAACCTGGCTATGAAAGGGAAAGACTAATGTGAGTCTGCAGGTGGAGTGAGTGCTTTATGAAGAGGACTTTGGGTTGAATCACTCTCTTAAACCTGTGACTGGCCCTTTAGCGGAGCGCTAGCTCTCTGTTAGCGACGCGCTGGGCGGCATTACAGCAGAGAGAGAGATCTCAGGGCACTTTATCTCACCCCAGACTGATCCAGGACCAGTCCGGGTTTACACACCGCTTGAAAAGGGAAGCATCTTTGCTCAGTAATCATTAGGGATTCTTAATTAATATGTAAGTTTGTGATCTGTCAGATTTGTTTAGAAATGTGAAGTCTTTTATGCTCACCAAGAATACAGTAAAAATATTGTGAAATATCAACATTTAAGTAACTCTTTTCATATTTTAATATATTTTAGATTCTAATGTGTGACCCTTGACCTCAACAGCAGTGCTGCGTCTCACGGGTATATCTGTGGCATTATATGGGTTAAAATTATCCTTTTTTCTTTTATGCCAAAAATCATGAGGATATTAAGATCATGTTCCATGAAGATATTTGGTCAATGTTCATATCATAAATGTATTATTAGTAGTAATATGCATTGCTAAGGACTTCATTTGGACAACTTTAAAGCAGATTTTCTCAATATTTAGATGTTTTTGCACCCTCAGATTCAGCTTTCAGATGATGTATTAATCTCAATTTCACAAAATTGGCTGGTTTTGTGGTCCAGGGTCACATTTGTTCCTGCGATGGCAAAGCTACATTTACAGCAGCCATTACTCCAGTTTGCTCGAGAAACATTTCTTATTATTATCAATGTTAAAAATGGTTGTTTGGTGTATCATTGTTATATATATTAAACAATTTGGAAAGAATGTGGAATGTGATATATCCAACTAATGCAGGCACCAAACCGAAAACTATTAAAGCTCCACTGTGTGATATTAATAATTACACTTAGGCCTGGTTTTACAGACAGGGCTTAGATTTAGCCAGGATTAGGCCTTTTAGAACGTTTAAACTATTAAAAATAGAGGTTCAAATAATAACTTAAAAGGGTTACACAACATAATGCCATTTCAGAAACTTTTATTCATTCTCTAGTCTAGTTCTTTAGAAAACTCAGCTATATTCTGGCACTTTAAACTAAACAATATACAATATCTGTCTGTATTAACATCTGATATCTAATATTAATTTCTGACATTTAACATCAAGAACTATAGCAACCCAAGAAAACTATAAAAAATGTTTTTTGGTTAGGAGAGAAGTCTGCAAAGAACCATTTAAAGCTCCACTGTGTGATATTTTCCCCCATCTAGTGGTGAACTGGTATATGACCATCCAGTGAATATTAGTTTCTGTTCCTTTCGTTTTTACTCCTACGGTGGCTGATTTAGTCCAAGATTAACATGGCTTCCAGCTCGACCTCGTCCACATTGGACACGGAGCCATCGAGTGTTAAAACGCCAAAGGCCAAGCTTGAATTTACGGGAATGTCCCTCTTTGGCTAATGTACTTTCAAGATGGAGGATCAACATGGCGACCTGCATTCGATCCCTCACCCGTATGAGTTTACAATGGCATATTATAAACTTACCAGAATACTTTATTACTTGAAAGAAGTAAATATGCATTAATGAGCACATATATTTTTGAAAGAACTAAGTGTTTTTAGCTAAGAATAAACTAAGAAAGTTACACAGTGTAGCTTTAAGAGCTCTGCAATTATAGAAAACAATTATGCGCATATTGGAACATATCAGCCAATCAGTGATAAAAGTATTCATAATATAGATCTTAGCTATAACATTATAAAATAGTTATTGATTTTGTGTCAGCCATCATTTCTGAATGAGGTCATCCACAGTAGCAGTGCAACGTTTGGTTTAAATGTTAATTGATCATCTCTCTGATCATTATTCTGCTTATTAAATCATCCTCCCAGTATGTTTGAGCAGTTGTAATGGTAAAGTGTAATGGTTCCTCTCTCTCTTCTTCTTCTCCTCAGTGGAAGAGTCAGTGGAGCGCTCTCCCCGCCGCAGGAGCATATCCGGCCTGGGCGGCTCAGAGAAGAACATCTCAGTGGATGGACCACACTCTTCACCCTTCAAAGTGCCTGTGAGTTCCTTCATATGAGCTTTACACATCTCACTGACCTCAGTGCAGCTCTCTGGCCTTCAGCAGAACTCATATGAGCATTACACTACATTAGCTCTCTGTCCTTCAGACGTTATTGCACTTTTATGATGCAGAAAGTGTCTTTTTGTGCGCTATTAGAGTCAAGCTAGGGCTGATTTCCACTGATGTTCTGTTAATCATATTGTGATCATAACGAATGACGACATTGTGTTCATGTCACGGTTTCATTCGGGACATTTCCTCACTACTAAATATTCCACACTCAACTGTTAGTGGGATTAGAACAAAGTGGAAGCCATTGGGAACAACAGCAATTGGGGTCAGCACATGCTGAGGGTCACAGAGCGGGGTCAGCGCATGCTGAGGGTCACAGAGCGGGGTCAGCGCATGCTGAGGGTCACAGAGCGGGGTCAGCGCATGCTGAGGGTCACAGAGCGGGGTCAGCACATGCTGAGGGTCACAGAGCGGGGTCAGCGCATGCTGAGGGTCACAGAGCGGGGTCAGCGCATGCTGAGGGTCACAGAGCGGGGTCAGCGCATGCTGAGGGTCACAGAGCGGGGTCAGCTCATGCTGAGGGTCACAGAGCGGGGTCAGCGCATGCTGAGGGTCACAGAGCGGGGTCAGCTCATGCTGAGGGTCACAGAGCGGGGTCAGCGCATGCTGAGGGTCACAGAGCGGGGTCAGCTCATGCTGAGGGTCACAGAGCGGGGTCAGCGCATGCTGAGGGTCACAGAGCGGGGTCAGCGCATGCTGAGGGTCACAGAGCGGGGTCAGCGCATGCTGAGGGTCACAGAGCGGGGTCAGCGCATGCTGAGGGTCACAGAGCGGGGTCAGCTCATGCTGAGGGTCACAGAGCGGGGTCAGCGCATGCTGAGGGTCACAGAGCGGGGTCAGCTCATGCTGAGGGTCACAGAGCGGGGTCAGCGCATGCTGAGGGTCACAGAGCGGGGTCAGCGCATGCTGAGGGTCACAGAGCGGGGTCAGCGCATGCTGAGGGTCACAGAGCGGGGTCAGCGCATGCTGAGGGTCACAGAGCGGGATCAGCTCATGCTGAGGGTCACAGAGCGGGGTCAGCGCATGCTGAGGGTCACAGAGCGGGATCAGCTCATGCTGAGGGTCACAGAGCGGGGTCAGCACATGCTGAGGGTCACAGAGCGGGATCAGCTCATGCTGAGGGTCACAGAGCGGGGTCAGCTCATGCTGAGGGTCACAGAGCGGGGTCAGCGCATGCTGAGGGTCACAGAGCGGGGTCAGCGCATGCTGAGGGTCACAGAGCGGGGTCAGCGCATGCTGAGGGTCACAGAGCGGGGTCAGCTCATGCTGAGGGTCACAGAGCGGGGTCAGCGCATGCTGAGGGTCACAGAGCGGGATCAGCTCATGCTGAGGGTCACAGAGCGGGGTCAGCGCATGCTGAGGGTCACAGAGCGGGATCAGCTCATGCTGAGGGTCACAGAGCGGGGTCAGCACATGCTGAGGGTCACAGAGCGGGATCAGCTCATGCTGAGGGTCACAGAGCGGGGTCAGCTCATGCTGAGGGTCACAGAGCGGGGTCAGCGCATGCTGAGGGTCACAGAGCGGGGTCAGCGCATGCTGAGGGTCACAGAGCGGGGTCAGCGCATGCTGAGGGTCACAGAGCGGGGTCAGCGCATGCTGAGGGTCACAGAGCGGGATCAGCTCATGCTGAGGGTCACAGAGCGGGGTCAGCGCATGCTGAGGGTCACAGAGCGGGATCAGCTCATGCTGAGGGTCACAGAGCGGGGTCAGCACATGCTGAGGGTCACAGAGCGGGATCAGCTCATGCTGAGGGTCACAGAGCGGGGTCAGCTCATGCTGAGGGTCACAGAGCGGGGTCAGCGCATGCTGAGGGTCACAGAGCGGGGTCAGCGCATGCTGAGGGTCACAGAGCGGGGTCAGCGCATGCTGAGGGTCACAGAGCGGGGTCAGCTCATGCTGAGGGTCACAGAGCGGGGTCAGCGCATGCTGAGGGTCACAGAGCGGGGTCAGCGCATGCTGAGGGTCACAGAGCGGGGTCAGCGCATGCTGAGGGTCACAGAAGTGGCCAACTTTCTGCAGAGTCAAGACTCCAGGGCCCGTATTCATAAAGAATCTAAAAGTCCTCTCAGAAAACTCCTAATTTAGCTTAAACACTTTACGTAGGAGTCTTAGCTTAAGAGCTTTTCGGGACTGATCTGAGAGCAACTCTGAGCAAGGAAAATACAAAAGCTTTTATCTTAGAGAAGAGGCGGGGCTGACCCCGTTGCTACGCATGACACAGGGTTTTGAAGACTGTGATTGGTTGGTTGTCCAAAAGGGGGAAAAAAGGAGCGCTTTTAAGTATAGGGTCTATTCTAAGCCTTCACTTTGAAATTACAAGCGCAAATTGTCCTATTTTACCGTTCTCTCTCTCTCTCTCACTCACACACACACACACACACACATTAAATATATGTACACTGAAAAATTTAATTAAGCATAATAAATTTGTGCTCATTTAAATAATTTTAATTTAGTTTTTTGACTTTAATTTAAAAAAATGAATTGGTTTTATGGGAATTGCATGTGTTTTTGTTTAAATTGAGATCAAATAAATTGATTGCGACCACTTACGATAAATTGTTTTAGTAAATTCAACAAATCATTTTTTTCAGTGTATATAAATCCTTTTATTATTTACCATGCTGTTAATTTCCTATAAGGTAGTTGATTGGCTTAAAATTAAGTCACTTTCTGCCATTTTCTCCGCTGCTAAAGAAACTCTTAAGCCTCTTAAAAGTCCTCGTCCGTGCTCCTAACAAATCTGACCTTAAGACCTCTTTTAAGGGTTAAGATGCTTTCTGAATTACTTTTTTCTTTACTAGGATTTTTTAGTTAATTTTAAGAGTAAACGCCCACATTTCTAAGAATTTTCTTAGAATTTTGTCACTAGGAGCTGCTCTTTGCATTAAGATTCTTTATGAATACGGGCCCAGACCTCCAAACTCCTGTGTCCTTCAGATGAGCTCAAGAACAGTGTGTAGAGCTTCAGGGAATGGGTTTACATGGCCGAGCAGCTCATCCAAGCCGCACATCACCAAGCGTGAGATGCAGTGGGGTAAAGTGTGCCGCCACTGGACTCTAGAGCAGTGGAGACGTGTTCTCTGAGTGACCAATCACGCTTCTCTGTCTGACAATCCCATGGACAAGTCTGGGTTTGGCGGTTGACTTGCCTGACTGCATTGTGCCAGGTGTAAAGTTTGGTGGAGGGGGGATTATGGGGTGGGGTTGTTTTTCAGGGGTTAGTTCCAGTGAAAGTAACTCATAATGCTTCACCAAGACATTTTGGACAATTTCATGCTCCCAACTTTGTGGGACCAGTTTGGGGACGGCCCCTTCCTGTCCCAGCATGAAGTTAGATCTGCAAAGGGTGGATCTCCATATTAAACCCTACGGATTGAGAATGGGATGGCATTAAAGCTCATGTGCATCTGAAGGGGCGGCACAACACTTTTGGTGATATAGTGTGTGTTTTTCATGCTGCTCTGGAATTTTTATAACAATAAAGAATGTGAAATGGTAAGCAGGATAGTTCACCGAAGTGATTTGAGGAAACTGAAGAACTTCTAGACAAGTTTCACATTTGTGAGTCGCCGCCATTAATCATGGTTACAGGAGGCTGGTCATGCCACACTGCACTGGTGTAGAAATAGACCAGAACTCCTGCTTGGGATAAATGCCCCACTTTAATTACCCTCTTGAGCCCCTGATTAGTGAAACGTCCTCCTCTGTTATCTCTAATGGTCTTCCGTATTCCAGGCCAGTTCTCCTGCATGAGCACAGAATGATATACTGTATAAACGTGATATTAACTCTTCCACGTTTGCACATTCAGTTTCTGTGTCTTCATCGCTGAGCAAACCGCCGATACTTATACTGTAACAAAGGAACATTCTGGATATATTCTGTGCCTCGGAGATGCATTAGACACTGTTTGATGATATTTTTAACCGGGCAGGAAGTGGGACAAGGAAGATATTTATATCCACAGCATGTGTGTCATTTCATATGTGATTAAACGGGCATTTCTGTCTGCCTGTCACACACTTCCTAGACAAATAAACTGATTGGGTGCACTGGGATAAAAGGTCTTCATAATCTGAAGGCTCGTTTTCTTTAAGGAATGTAGAGGCGTTGATTGACAGGTGCATTGGGATTAATGGGCTCTGTTGAGCAGCATATAATTAATATATGAGTTATGTGAAGCCTGTCAGTAAAGTAGCTTTTCAGCAGTCGTCACATGATTCCCAGAGGAGTCACCACTGTTAGGGAGGACTAACTGCCTATTAATGCCTAAGATTGAATGCTTTTTAAATGTTAGGTGTCCACGTAGTTGCAGTGGGGTAAAGCGTGCCGCCACTGGACTCTAGAGCAGTAGAGATGTGTTCTCTGAGTGACCAATCACGCTGGGTTTGGTGGTTGCCAGGAGAACGGGACTTGCCTGACTGCATTGTACCAAGTGTAAAGTTTGGTGGAGGGGGGATTATGGGGCGGGGTTGTTTTTCAGGGGTTGGGCTTAGCCGCTTAGTAGGGCCCTATAAATTCTGCGTTCAAGGAATCGCGGAATTTGCATATTTGGAATGAAATGCTGTTTAGTGTGGGAGAAGAACGAATGTCTGGGGAAAATGCATGGGTAAATATAACATTTATTATAATGGGTTTATGTAAAGATTAAGTTAAATTAAATCAAAAGTTGTTTTTTAAAGCCTAATAAATGTTGAAATGGGTATCTTTCAGTTATACTGTAATGTAACGTCATTAATGTTTCATAGAGACATCAGTGATTCTGGCCTTCATTCATAAAAAGAAGCCATTACAACACATATTTAAAATATGCCGTCTTTATGTTTCTAAATTAATTTGAAGAGTAACTAAAATTATTACAGTATTAAAAACTCCAATGTTTTTTAATTGCAATTAATCATGATTAATTACAGAAAAAAATTGATTAATTCAGTTTTTTTTATCAATTGACAGCACTAATATTGTTGTGACTTGAAGTGCTTAGAGTGCCGTGCTGAGTAAATGTGATCTCAATAAATTTAAGGTCATTCTTATTTTATGTTTTATGTTCTATTATATTAACATTAAAAGCACACTCTTTTTACGACTAAAATAACAGTTAAGCGTAAAAAAAACTGAATTCCCAAAAAATTTTATGGAAAAAAAGAAATTTGGGAAAAAATAAAACAGACTTTATAGGGCCCTACCTTAGTTCCAGTGAGAGGAACTCTTAATGCCGAAGATTGAATGTTTTTAAATGTTGAGGTTTGGGTGTCCACATAAGAGGGAATTTGACAGATGTTTTGATCTTAGTCGGTCAGATGTTATCCGGCTACTCCCTCCACATTACTTTGCTTCTCTCGTCCATCTCTCATCCTCTCTCCATTTCAGCTTTCAAACGAAAAGCTTTCAGCCCTGGTCTCCTGCTTATAGTCTGGCTCTTCTCTCTGCTTATAGTCTGGCTCTTCTCTCTGCTTATAGTATGGCTCTTCTCTCTGCTTATAGTCTGGCTCTTCTCTCTGCTTATGGCCCTGGCCCTGGTCTCCTGCTAATGGCCCTGGCCCTGGTCTCCTGCTAATGGCCCTGGCCCTGGTCTCCTGCTAATAGTCTGGCTCTTCTCTCTGCTTATGGCCCTGGCCCTGGTCTCCTGCTTATAGTCTGGCTCTTCTCTCTGCTTATGGCCCTGGCCCTGGTCTCCTGCTAATGGCCCTGGCCCTGGTCTCCTGCTAATGGCCCTGGCCCTGGTCTCCTGCTAATAGTCTGGCTCTTCTCTCTGCTTATAGTCTGGCTCTTCTCTCTGCTAATGGCCCTGGCCCTGGTCTCTCTGCTAATGGCCCTAGCCCTGGTCTCCTGCTAATGGCCCTGGCCCTGGTCTCCTGCTAATAGTCTGGCTCTTCTCTCTGCTTATAGTCTGGCTCTTCTCTCTGCTTATAGTCTGGCTCTTCTCTCTGCTTATGGCCCTGGCCCTGGTCTCCTGCTTATGGCCCTGGCCCTGGTCTCCTGCTAATGGCCCTGGCCCTGGTCTCCTGCTAATGGCCCTGGCCCTGGTCTCCTGCTAATGGCCCTGGCCCTGGTCTCCTGCTTATGGCCCTGGCCCTGGTCTCCTGCTTATAGTCTGGCTCTTCTCTCTGCTAATGGCCCTGGCCCTGGTCTCCTGCTTATAGTCTGGCTCTTCTCTCTGCTTATGGCCCTGGCCCTGGTCTCCTGCTTATAGTCTGGCTCTTCTCTCTGCTAATGGCCCTGGCCCTGGTCTCCTGCTAATGGCCCTGGCCCTGGTCTCTCTGCTAATGGCCCTGGCCCTGGTCTCCTGCTAATAGTCTGGCTCTTCTCTCTGCTTATAGTCTGGCTCTTCTCTCTGCTAATGGCCCTGGCCCTGGTCTCTCTGCTAATGGCCCTGGCCCTGGTCTCCTGCTTATAGTCTGGCTCTTCTCTCTGCTTATAGTCTGGCTCTTCTCTGGACAGATCGCACTTCCCCTTTCTCTTTTCACTCAGTCTGGTCTAACAAATGTTTATTTCTGCTGTCAATTTAAAGGCACAGTGTGTAATTACTCGACTCAGAGGCGTGTCTTGACTCTTGAGTGGGCGGAGCTTTTATTCTGCCCCCGCTCGTGTGTGTATGTGTGTGTGTGTGTGTGTGTGTGTTTGATCCTCTCACACACATGTGAGTGTGTTAAAGTGATGTTATTTCGCTACTATGAGACACTGGTTCACACTGCAGTGAGTGAGATCATATGAGGCGGTAAAACATGGCATTCTGGGTAAATCAACAACAGCAGATTCACACAATCAGACTAACTGTGTTGAGCTGGAGAACAATGAGGAGTTTCTGTCCATCAATGATCCAAACAGTGGCTAATAAACACATCAGATATTAAAGCGACGCTAGTGTTGCCATGGTTACTACACAATAATCATGTTATTTACGGCCGAGTAAATAGGCCAAGTTTAGGCCGTGTCCTGGGGAAAATCTCTGATTTCTCTGGACACATTCTTGGAAACATTTGGGATAAAGTCAACACAATATATAACACTGATCTAGTGGATATTTAAATCCACAAATCTTACATATTGTGCCTTTAATTAGATTAATGAACAGATTTTTTAAATCGAATGCTTCTCTACTATATAGTGACTTACTATACCTCCGTCGAGATTCTGGAGAGCACATTCAGAGGATTTCAAAATATGATGATCAGTGGCGCAAAAAGTGGGTTTGCCCTATGTGTGGCGCATAGGGGCGGCAAAGCGATGGGAATAATACAAAAAATCCTATATGTAGCTGCTGTTGTGCGTTTCTAAATAATTTCTGTATATCCTCAATATTATATAACACTGTAGAGGACTAACAGGCTAGAGTAGGCGCCCTCATAAGATTCCATAATAGGATTTTGGATAATAATGGAATATCGCCGGTGATTTGACAGCAAAACGTGCTTCCTTGACGCGTAATTTACCACAAAATTTACCACGTTTCCGATGTTAAGAACGCGCGTTTATATGGTAAATACTCACTTTTTAGGGCACACCTCTTACAAAGTAAAGTTACATATTGTTGACCATCTTTTTAAGTAATTACACTATTTACCATGATACACTATGGCTGTTATAGAATTAAATTAAATGAGTATCAACAAAATCCATCTTACCATTTATCCAAATCCACTTACACTTTAATTACAATTGTCTAAATAATGTAATGAGAATTTTAGATTTATATTCTAAATATAATATTTTAATTCTAGAAATATGAAATGTTGGGAAAAGGTTAATTATTCCAGGCCTATGAATCTATAAACTGCCAGTATAGTTGGCGGCGTAATGGATTCTAGAATCATTCAACTAATTCGTTCTAACCGACTGTTCAAAAATGGTGAGTTATGCGAAAACGAAACCTATACTTTGTTTGAATTTATTTTTGTTTGAAAAATAGAGCAAAACGGTAAAAAAATTAACACTTGTTGTTGATTGAACTGTTGTGTAAAATTAATATCACATTTTGCAATCGTGCTGATATAGGCTAATCTGGAAAATAGCACTCTTGCTCGTATGATATTGCTTACCATAATTTCCTCTTTAATTACTTTCAAACGAATGTTTATTTGTTTTGTTCGTTATTAGCCTATTTTTTAATGAAAATACAACAATAATAAAATAGTACAATGAAAAAACTTTTGGTGAATTACATAAAATAGCTATACCCGAATTATAACAAATAAATAAAAGATATTTGGAAATTCCCCTTTGAAACGGGGAACCCTCAGTTTGTGGTTTGTGGGGTTTTTTTAATTAACAAAAGTGATGTTGCGTTTGTGCCTCCGCTATCGTCCTGTCAATCATCTCGCGCCTATGATTACAGACAAATTTTTTCAATTCGGGCGCCAAAAATGGTTGCTGCAAACCCCTCTGGCATTGGGTAGTTGCGCCGCTGATGATGATTATTATTCCGAATGTTTATTGATGTTGCTGACTGAGATGAGCTAATAACGCTGACTCTGGTCATGAAGGAGTCAGCTCAAGCCGAGGTTTTATTCCTTCCTGTTTTGCTGAAACTAACGAGCCTTGTAAGAACAGCTCATTCTGATCCAGAACTCCATATTACTCACATGTATATCCGTCTGAACTCTCTGGTTACTTATTAATATTGTGTTTTGAGCAAGCACTGACTAACTCTTCAGCCGGCCTTCATTAGTCTGTTCACCGGAAGCATAGACTGATATGGGCCACAGGTATAATCATGACTCTACAGATGAATACACCTGTGATCTGACTGCCTCTGCTCTTCTGCTTCACAGGGCTTTCTCAGTAAGCGACTGAAGGGATCCATCAAACGGACGAAGAGTCAGACGAAGCTGGACCGCAACACCAGCTTCAGACTCCCATCACTGCGGCCAGCAGAGAATGACAGGTGCTCTTACACTGGTTTGATTCTGGGACCTCGGTCCATTGTGTCTCCGCCCAGAGTTGTGTGTGTTTTATCTGTTCAAAGCCATTTTGAACACGGATTGAATGGAACATCTTCTCTACTGATCTTTTGTAGTACGTGATGTACGTTTATTTTCTCGTACTTATGAGCCGATATTGAAGAACTGGGCAGCTTGTTTTAAAGAGAGCCGCTGGCTGTAAAGTGTGCTGTTATAACAGGAGATCGGTTTTAAAGGAAATGTTGGACCTCTCCGGCGTTCTGGCAGTTCATCCCTAATGAAGCTAATGCGTCAAGGCTACGATTTAAACTGCTCAGTCAAAGAAAAAAATGTCATCTGTTCATTTCAATTATCATACAGTGACAGTGTGGGCTTTAGATCAGTAATTAGAGCAGTAATTTAGTTTATATGGTTAATTTAGTTTAATAATTAGATTTATTTCGATATTTAGTTGAAAAATTTAGAAAATTGTAGTGTCCCCAGTCAAAAGTTTGGATACACTTGAGTGAATTTATGTTTGACATTATCTTAAAAACAGCTTTTTAAGAAAAGTGTTCGCTTTTTTTACCGGCCCATAGTGGACATCACCGGCTAGGGCTGTGCGATATTGAAGAAAAATGCGATATCATTGTTAAATTATGCGATACGATATTGCTTTAAGTGTGTAAAATATATTCCTTTCCCCAACTGATATTTTTCACTTAAATCTCCTCTCAGCGTGCGCGAGTTCTCTTTTGCATCTTGAATGTTTCATAGATGCAAACTCCTCACCTTTAGGTGAGAATTCACCTTTTTGAGATGAAATAGGTCACCTACGAGACTGGCATAGATCCAGTGAGAAAGTGTTTTGGGGAGGGAGGCGGCTGACCTTTTTTTCTTCTTCTCGTTTTGTGAAGAGTGACATTACAAGGTAATAAAAAAACTAAAACATGAAAATAAATGTGTCAAAGAAAAACGGGCAAGGCTAAACAAAGGAAGCGGGCCTTTGAAATTCTGGTGGCTAAACGTCAGAAGAAATGGGGTTTAAATTAAGAGGTGGTGTAAAAAGTGTCCCATATTGATGCATTTGTAGCCAGTGGGATCTTCAGTTTTCAGTGTTACATTTTGTGTTTTTGTTTTGTTTATGTATTCAGCTCCCACATCTATTGAGGCCTTATTTGTGTTTTATAAAGGGTTGTTTTTCCCAACACAAAAACTAGGGTTCCCACGCGTCCTGGAAAACCTGGAAAATGGGAAAAAAAGTAAAATATCCTGGAAACGTTTGCGTTGTCCTGGAAAATAATTGTCCCTCCTTGTGGATGAACACAAACGGGTTAAACATTTTACGCATGAATGTCTGTTTTCAAGCAAGTACGCAATTTGACATCTCAGTAAGCTGGTGGGACTTGCTCCTCTAAACTACGGACATTGTGAGTTCTGTGGCAAATGTGCACGTGCGGTACTCCTGTCTGACAACCAGTGTTAATTTCGTTAACGAAAACTATGATGAAAAATGTTCGTTGACGACCTTTTTTTCCCTGACTAAGACAAGACGATGAGAGACGACACCCACGTCATTAAACGATAACTGACTAATAACACATGCAGTATCGTTGACAAAATAAGACCAGACTGAAATGTGTATAAAACATTTTTTAAACTTGACCAAAACCACTTGTTTTGCTGAATAAATGAGACCACACATTACATTCTGTTTTTACCAGATTTAAATAATGAATCCTCTCTACACTGTTGAAGAAGCGCGGGTGATCAGAAAACAGAGAAGAGTAAGCTGGAGTTCAGCGATCTTCATTTGAGACGTCATTGTCATTCAGTCGGTCTGTGTTCTGTCACGAGCCACTTGCGCTGTTTGTGCGATTAAATCTGCGATCAAAATGCAGGCTGATGTTTTTAATATTGATCATATTATACAAGCAAGAATGCAATGTTTCCCGAATATCCACGATTTCAAACGTGACATTTAGGGCTGTCACGGTTATGAAATTTACCTTGCGGTTATTATGGGAGGCTCAATACCGCCGTTTTTTTTTTTTTTTTTTTTTTACAAACCTAATTTATCCTGATTTTACTCCATAAAAAGCTCTGTTGTTGAGTTATTATGTAGCATAAATTGTTGCTTTTTAACTGACAAAGAGACACGTTTTAAAACATTTTTGTTTATTGTTAAATGCAAAACAGCAACAAGAACATGCCTTTTCCCATTAAAAAAAATAAAAGAAATCAAATAATTTTAACGTATAATTGATATAATTGTCCCTATATCGAGGATCTAAAAAAACTGGCCTGTGCCAAAAGTGTTTGTAAGGCAGCTGGTTCATACTTCCCCTGTAGAACACTGCACATTTTGTGCTTTATGTCCGATGTTAAGGTGGTATCCTCGCTTGATGGTTTAAGCATATCTTCTGTCAGGAGTTTCAGGACGGGTTTGACAGAAGACACTGTATCGTAGCTTTGCTTGGGTACTCTTGTATCATTATTAATTTATTTAACATCAAATGCACATGACGAATTGTAAAACAAGGCCACAAAAAAAAAACTGAACACTGCGGTTGCCGCGGTTTCTGCGGTTGCTTTCCTTCCTCTTCGGTTGGCTTGTCAATAGTGCGGTTTTAAAATATTGCGGTTACCGCGACAGCCCTAGTGACATTGATTTTATACAACAGTTCAACAAGCTAAGGGTAACTTTTGTTAAGTGATGATGTAACATTACTACATTTAAAACAGTATTGTCAGTAGCCGATCATTGCTCTATTTTGCAACGAAAGCCACAGCAGAACTGCAGCACACAGCGGTGATTCGGGAACGAATCTGTGGCTTAGTATGAACGAATCGTGAGATTTAATGATCCGTTCATGAATACAGCCGCTTGCTTCGTTACTGAATGAATGAATGACTCGTTGACTGACTCACTCACTCACTCATAAAGACAGTGACTTACCACCACCTACTGGCAATTTTAATTTAATACAACAACAAGTGAACAAGTGTGTGTGTGTTTTGCGGACTGTCGACGCCATGTGGAGGGCAAAAAACATTTAAAGATTTTGGCCAGTACAGTACAAAATGTCTATAATTTGTAATCAAAATTTTTTTTCAATTTTTTATAACCATTTTCTAGCCGGTGAATGGGGAAATTACTGCGTGCAAAGTAATGGAGTTGCAAAAGTCTGCAAAAAAAAAGCTGCACAACACAAGTGGTACTCAAAATATTTTGACGAAGTTGGCAGGTTTGGTGATGCTACCAACCAATCAAATTGCACATTTCCTTAGAACAGTTCTGCTTCCCAGTGTTTTCATCTGTCTTTGTTGCTAGATTTATCGTTTTTTCATACCCAAGTAAGGATTTATTTATCCGAAGAAGGGCCAAAGCTAGCGACTTTCTGTTAAAGAGTGTTGCTGTATCGTAGTATATCGAGTGAGAGGTTTTTCTCCCTCTCTGTTGAGTGACAGAGGAGCAGTGGAGAGCTGTGGGCGTGTCGTCACTCATACCTTTGCATGAAATATATTTTTGGTTTTAGTGGAGCCGTAGCGAGCACGACGACAGCTTCGAGAGAGCGACGGGTAACAGGTAGTCTTACCGGGCCATGTTCCACTCAGTATTTCATACTTATTCTATTGTCCGACAGCAGACACAAAAAACATGTAAGTAAGCAAGTAGAGGAAAGCAGGTGGCATTGTGAAAGACAACAATCTTTGCACAACTATAATACAGATATAACGGTATAGGTACAATATCACATCTGTTTTAAAATATGTCTCGATGTGATAATATCGGTATATCGCCCCGGTCTTAGTTGTGATAACTTGACTCGCACTGTAGCAGCTGGAAAAAGTCTTGAAAATGTCCTGGAAAAGTCCTGGAAAATCATTTCAAGAAAAGAGTGGGAACCCTGAAAAACTTTTGTTCCTCTTTTTACCTATTAGAATTAGTTTTCAGGCAGATGCAAAGATACTTAATAGTGTCTAGAAATGAGCATGAAAGTAAATGTATAAACATTTTTTTTTTTTTTAAGTGTCCTGACCTCGGAGAATGTTTTCTCCACGCAATGTTCTCACCTTTTTTACCCCTCTAGTATTGATTTTGTGACCTATTTTTAATTTAGTCTTATTCTTGTGCCAAATGTCTTTGTTAGTTTTAGTCATATTTAGTCATTCACATATCTTTTTTTGTTTTAGTCGACTAAAAGTCTCATCATTTTAGTCTAAGGAAAACTCTATTTGAAAAATATATTTTACTAAAATATATTGTGTGGCAAAATAAGTTACATAAAATATATATAACCTGAATAATGTGCCACAACAGCACAGCTAACTGGTGGATTTACAGCACAGATGCCTAAAATCAGCATTAGCTTATGAGACGATGGGCACACATATCCATTTCCATCTTGATTTAGTATGAATTCATATGTATATATCCTGCTGTACATAAGGAAACATAAGTTTGTCTTTTAGCACTATTTTAAACTTTTTTGGGGTTAAATTATATTTGCTTGCATTCTTTACTGTTCGCTATTATTAACATTTTAACATTTCACAAATAAGTAAGCAGTTATGATCTGCAATACTTTTTTGAGCAACTAGACTACATGTATATTTATTAAAGAGCCATACAGGCTCCAGTAATGGCATTACAAGTGAAATCTTTTATTTTTCCAGCCACAGAATGACTCTAATTTGCCTCTTTGCAGTGGAATTCTCTATTTTAACCTTAATTAATACACTAATTGTAATATAAATATTAGAAGAAATTTGTTGGTGGTCATGAATGGACCATAATTATTGCACAAATAGTATTTAGTTCCAAAAGATCTCCTCAAAATATTCAATAAATATTATTGAACTAAAATATAGGCTATTTATTTTTAATATAGTTAAGGTGCATGGTTACATTTGACCACTAATGAGTATAAGTGTGACTAATTAGTAAGAGGGCTAAATACAAGAAAAACATTAACATTAAGTCAAGTCAACTTTATTTATATAGCGCTTTTAACAATGCAGATTGTTTCACAGCAGCTTTACAGTGTTAAACAGGAAAATAATGCAGCATAATTTTATTCAGCCGTTCTGGAGAAAACGCTGATGTCATCAGTTCATTTCGATTATCATACAGTGACAATGTGGGCTTTAGATCAGTAATTAGATCAGTAATTTAGTTTAAATGGTTAATTTAGTTTAATAATTAGATTTATTTCGATGTTTAGTTGAAAAATGTAGTGTCCCCAACTGAGCAAGCCAAGCCAGAGGCAACAGTGGCAAGAAAACCCAAACCCCATCAGGAGCAGAATAGAGGAAAATAAATGTAAACAATATTGCAATAAACCCAGTGATCATCATCGAAAGCCCCCGTTCAGTTCTGTAAACCTCTTTCTTCACTGATTGCCGGTCTCTCTTCTCTCTTTGGTCCAGAAGATGTTCAATCACATGGGCAGTGGCTCTTTGTGTTCTGTCATTTGATTTGTCAGATTTACTTCCTCGCGGTCGGGTGTGTAAGCGCTGTAAATCTGACTTCAGCTGAGGATTAATGGATAAGCAGGGCTGTTAATAGCATTAGAGAAAGTCACTTTTGCTTTATTACTACACACTCAGTGTGTCATACAGGAAGTGGCATGTCCAGCGCTTTAGTGTGTGGTGGAGCCTGAGGAGATGCTGGAGTCTCTCTTCAGTCTAGTGTGTGTGTGTGTGTGTGTGTGTGTGTGTGTGTGTGTGTGTGTGTGTGTGTGTGTGTGTGTGTGTGTGTGTGTGTGTGTGTGTGTGTGTGTGTGTGTGTGTGTGTGTGTGTGTGTGTGTGTGTGTGTGTGTGTGTGTGTGTGTGTGTGTGTGTGTGTGTGTGTGTGTGTGTGTGTGTGTGTGCGTGTGTGTGTGTGTGAGAGAGAATGTAAAGGGCACATTAGAGGCTCTCCTCGACCTCTGCTGTGGCAGAATCACCTCAGGATGAAAACACTGGTCCTGTTTTCTTCATTTGACTGTAAGAGCTTGAGTGTGGCTCCGCAGTCCCGGCGGGCGGATCCGGTTTCCGGGATAAAGTGGGAGAGTTGTGTCCGGAGACCGGCTGACTGTGCACAGATCTGCATCAGCGGGCCGAGCCACGCCTCTGGAGCGGGAACAGATCCTGCTAGGTCGGATCTCCACCTTCACATTGTCATACGCAATGACATTCAGTCGGACAAGTCCATTGAGGACAGGGCTGGAAGTTCTGCGGGTCTTAATTTGACCTTCCACAATTAAGGCCTTAAAAATGTCTTAAGTTCAATATCATGGCATTAAATCAGCGCCCTGTGATTTCTGTGATGTGGACAGAATTGCAGAATCCACTCATAAAGCTGTAATTTCCTGATAATGCAGAATTTGTCACACTTTGTGTGAATAAATCAACAGTCGGTCCGTCTCTTAAAGGGCCAGTTCACCCATTAATGAGAATCCTGTGGTCATTTCCTCGCCCTAACGTCAGACTTTCCTTCATCATATAAAGCCATCGAGTCTCTTGGCATAATCCGCTCGATCCGTATGGATCAGTTTCTCTTGATGAACTTTCTGAAGTTGCTTAGACTGTCAATGGAGGACAGAAATCTCTCAGATTTCATTACAAATCTCTTCATTTGTGTTCAGAAGATGAACGAGAGTTAATCTGACCATTAAAGCAGAGGCCAGAGCAATAAACACAATCAATAAATCAGATTTCATAAGGCCGTACATTAAACACATGCGCCGCATAAATGATGTTCTTCCTCAGGGTTTCTGTTTCCAGCTCAAATATCAGAACATCCTTAAATCAGGACACATTTAATGAAGAAATGAAGAGAAACTCCACAACATGAAGTGAGTTTGAGCTTAAAACAAGAGCAAATATCTGCCATTGGGGATGAAGAGCACTGGCTTTTGCTCATGAGATTTGCTCATGATTTGCTCATGTTTTAATCATAAAATCACTGTTATCTTTTGTCAAATGAATTAAAAAGTTTTTAAATCTGTAATAAATTGTGTTCTCAGACTCTGAAGTGTCACTAATACACTCATTACATTAGAGAACATTGATGTGTTCCCTACATTTACTGCTTATATTGGTCTTAAAAAGCTCTTAAGTGTACCTGCAGAAACCCTGATTGAGAAGGTTTAGTAAGTGAATATGAGCTGAAAGATTCATTAGACTGATTCTCAATAATTCTATTTAAATAAACGGACTGAGATTTGCTGATCTTTAAGACATGTTTAATGCGTTAAACTGTGCTAACGCTGTTCTGAGGCTGATGGCTCACATCCCAACAGAACTCAAAGGCCATCGCGTCCCCATTATGTGTCCATCATGTTACCCGAGTTGTCAGATTGAAATATAATTCAGTTATCAGCCCATATTGTGGAATAACACAAGACGTCTTCTCTGGCTGTGGAACACACACACACACACACACACACACACACACACACACACACACACAAGCTCAGACTCTGAAGTGTCACTAATACACTCTTTACATTAGAGGACATTCTCTTCAGTTTATTCCTTTAGTTGGTCTATAGCTTTATGACCTGCAGAATAATTCCCTTGATTTATTGAACTCAAAGCCCAATCATGTGAGTAATGTGAAGGTGTGTGTTTGTGTAGTAACTCATCCCTCGCTCCTCATGGGCGGTCCCCATGGAAACATGCTCTCGGGACTTTTGATTGGCCAGCCCTCTTTCTTGTTTATCAGCTCAGCTTCCTGTCGTCCTCTCTAACCTCACCTGAGCTGTGGTGAAGTCGCTCCGCCAGAGAATGAAGAGAAACTCCTGATTTATAATATCCTGATATGCTCTTGGGAGACTCCTTCAAGTGGATCTTTAGTTGTTTCTCGTAGGTATAAACTCTCTTTCAGGGAGCGGTGAGATTCTCAGGGGTTAATTATTAAGCATTGCTTTAACTAGGGTAAAGTATTGCGTATATAAACATGGATGAGGAAATGGTTGTTTCATCGCTGCGTTTGACCGCCTCCCTGTGGCCGGATGTGTAAATTCAGCTTTTATAATGAATTCAGATGAGCTCAAGCTCATGTTCATGGCCGTTCGTAATGTTCTGCTGGACTGTGAGTAAGTGAAGTGTGTGTTGTTTGTGCTCCAGGTCCCGAGGTCTGCCCAAACTGAAGGAGTCGTGTTCCCATGAGTCTCTGAGTCCAGGCAGTGCTGTGGAAGCTCTGGATCTCAGCATGGAGGAGGACGTCTACATCAAGCCTCTACACAGCAGCATTCTGGGACAGGACTTCTGCTTCGAGGTACAAACGCCGCCTCATTATTCCCATGAGCACATGTATATGCACACTTCCGCTCAGATGTTTATGCTCTTTATTTAAAGGGTTAGTTCACCCAAACATGTAAATTGTGTCATTAATGACTGAGCCTCATGTGGTTGGACACCCGTCAGACCTCCGTTCATCTTCAGACACAAATGAAGATATTTTAGTGTAAATCTGATGCTCTGAAAGGCCTCCATTGGCTCAACTTTACACTCTCAAGACTCTTAAAAGACACTAAAGACTAAAGTTACAAAGTCCATCTCACTACAGCGGCTCTACAATAACTTTATGAATCGGCGAAAATAGTTTTTGTGCGCAAAAAAACCCTAAATAACGACTTATATAGTGATGACGATTTCAAAACACGGCCTCATGAAGCTTCGAAGCGTTATGAATCAGTGAGTCGATTCAGCGGTTCAGAGCGTTATGAATCAGTGAGTCGATTCAGCGGTTCAGAGCGTTATGAATCAGTGAGTCGATTCAGCGGTTCAGAGCGTTATGAATCAGTGAGTCGATTCATGATTCGGATCGCGTGTCAAACCGCCAAACTGCTGAAATTTGGCGATCCAAACCGCTGAATCGACTCACTGATTCATAACGCTTCGAAGCTTCATGAGGCCGTGTTTTGAAATCGTCATCACTATATAAGTCGTTATTTAGGGTTTTTTGCGCACAAAAACTATTCTCGTCTTCATAAAGTTATTGTAGAGCCGCTGTAGTGAGATGGACTTTGTAACTTTAGTCTTTAGTGTCTTTTAAGGGTCTTGAGAGTGTAAAGTTGAGTCAATGGAGGCCTTTCAGAGCATCAGATTTACACTAAAATATCTTCATTTGTGTCTGAAGATGAACGGAGGTCTGACGGGTGTCCAACCACATGAGGCTCAGTCATTAATGACACAATTTACAGTTTTGGGTGAACTAACCCTTTAATTATTTAAAAGTTTAAAATGTAAATATTGCACAAAAATAACTGGTTTCTCTTCATATAGTTTATTACTGTGATCAAAGCTGAATTTACAGCAGCTCCAGTTTTCAGTGTCACATGATTTTGTGAAAACATTTGTGCCGTTTAATATTGTTGTGGAACCCATGATGCATTATTTTGGGTTTCTTTGATTGAAATAGTAAGTTTTAAAAAATTGCAAATTGCCAAAATGCCCAATTGCAATCTTTTGTAACATCATCAATTAGGGCTGCAACAAACGATTATTTTAATAATCAATTAATCTAACGATTATTAAAACGGTTAATCGACTAATCAGTACATTTTGAACGATTATTAAGCTTTTTCAAGTAGTTAAAACATTGAGTTATACATATTCTAACTATAAAATATAAAAAAGAAAATCACTTCAGCTTTTGAAATGGTTGTTTTAATGAACTTTGAGCCAAGTTCTCACAACTCAAATCACACACAAATACTCCCTAAGCATTGTTTAAATATTCTGATCTCTTTCAATTGAAAAAATAAATAATAATAAACCAATATTAGCTGCATTACAGACAACAACAAAAAAAGATGTTTGAATGTAAACATCTCTTGGCAGCAGTATTAAGAGCTTCATTTGTAAAACAGTAATAGGCCCACTGCTTTTCTTAGAACTGAAACAGAAAAAGAGGACATTTACTTATGTCGACTAATTATCGCTTCAGCCCTATCATCAATGCATTTACTGTCCCTTTTAATGCGCCCATGCTTAATAAAAGTATTAATATCTTTAAATAAAAAGCAACCTTACCCCAAACTTTTAATGCATTTACATTTTGTGACCCCTGTGACATCCCATGATATACGAATGTGTAAGTTTTGCATTAATCTTTTGTAAGATTGAATGAATGTAAATGCAATTAAACTGGACTTTGGTGAAGCCACAGGGCTTCAGTTCTTTATAACTCATGGGCTAATGATTTTCTTTATGGATGAATGGCTGGTTTTCTCCTCCTCCTGTAGGTGGCGTACTCAGGAGGAAGTAAGTGCTTCAGCTGCTCCTCTGCTTCTGAACGGGACAAGTGGATGGAGAACCTCAAGAGAACCGTGCAGCCTAATAAGGTGACCATCTGATGCTTTGTTTCTTGTCGTATTTAAAGGGATAGTTCACCCTAAAACTAAAATGACCCGATGATTTCCTCTCCCTCAGCTCATCCTATGTGTGTGTGACACAATCAGAGTTATATTAATAATGTCCTGGTGCATCTAAAAGTGCATCTATCCATCATAAAAGTGCATCCATCCATCATAAAAGTGCATCCATCATCATAAAAGTGCATCCATCCATCATAAAAGTGCATCCATCCATCATAAAAGTGCATCCATCCATCATAAAAGTGCATCCATCATCATAAAAGTGCATCCATCCATCATAAAAGTGCATCCATCCATCATAAAAGTGCATCTATCCATCATAAAAGTGCATCTATCCATCATAAAAGTGCATCTGTCCATCATAAAAGTGCATCTATCCATCATAAAAGTGCATCTATCCATCATAAAAGTGCATCTGTCCATCATAAAAGTGCATCTATCCATCATAAAAGTGCATCTGTCCATCATAAAAGTGCATCTATCCATCATAAAAGTGCATCTATCCATCATAAAAGTGCATCTGTCCATCATAAAAGTGCATCTATCCATCATAAAAGTGCATCTATCCATCATAAAAGTTCATCCGTCCATCATAAAAGTGCATCTATCCATTATAAAAGTGCATCTATCCATCATAAAAGTGCATCTATCATCATAAAAGTGCATCTATCCATCATAAAAGTGCATCTATCCATCATAAAAGTTCATCCGTCCATCATAAAAGTGCATCTATCCTTCATAAAAGTGCATCTATCCATCATAAAAGTGCATCTATCATCATAAAAGTGCATCTATCCATCATAAAAGTGCATCTATCATCATAAAAGTGCATCTATCCATCATAAAAGTGCATCTATCATCATAAAAGTGCATCTATCCATCATAAAAGTGCATCTATCCATCATAAGATGCATAAGATGGACAGATGCACTTTTATGATGATGGATTCAATTTTATGATGGATGGATGCACTTTTATGATAGACGGATGCACTTTTATGATAGTAGGATGCTCTTTTATGATGGATAAATGCACGTTTATTATAGACGTATGCACTTTTATGATGGATAGATGCACTTTTATGATAGTAGGATGCTCTTTTATGATGGATAAATGCACGTTTATTATAGACGTATGCACTTTTATGATGGATAGATGCACTTTTATGATGGACAGATGCACTTTTATGATGGATAGATGCACTTTTATGATGGACAGATGCACTTTTATGATGGATAGATGCACTTTTATGATGGACAGATGCACTTTTATGATGGATAGATGCACTTTTATGATGGACAGATGCACTTTTATGATGGATAGATGCACTTTTATGATGGACAGATGCACTTTTATGATGGATAGATGCACTTTTATGATGGACAGATGCACTTTTATGATGGATAGATGCACTTTTATGATGGATAGATGCACTTTTATGATGGATAGATGCTCTTTTATGATGATGGATTCAATTTTATGATGGATAGATGCACTTTTATGATAGATTGATGCACTTTTATGATGGATAAATGCACTTTTATGATAGTAGGATGCACTTTTATGATGGATAGATGCACTTTTATGATGGATAGATGCACTTTTATGATGGATAGATGCGCTTTTATGATGGATAGATGCTCTTTTATGATGGATAGATGCACTTTTATGATGGATAGATGCACTTTTATGATGGATAGATGCTCTTTTATGATGGATAGATGCACTTTTATGATGGATAGATGCTCTTTTATGATGGATGGATGCACTTTTATGATGGATAGATGCACTTTTATGATGGATAGATGCACTTTTATGATGGACAGATGCACTTTTATGATGGATAGATGCTCTTTTATGATGGATAGATGCACTTTTATGATGGATAGATGCTCTTTTATGATGGATGGATGCACTTTTATGATGGATAGATGCACTTTTATGATGGATAGATGCACTTTTATGATGGATAGATGCACTTTTATGATAGATTGATGCACTTTTATGATGGATAGATGCACTTTTATGATGGACAGATGCACTTTTATGATGGATGGATGCACTTTTATGATGGATAAATGCACTTTTATGATAGTAGGATGCACTTTTATGATGGATAGATGCACTTTTATGATGGATAGATGCACTTTTATGATGGATAGATGCTCTTTTATGATGGATAGATGCACTTTTATGATGGATGGATGCACTTTTATGATGGATAGATGCACTTTTATGATGGATAGATGCACTTTTATGATGGATAGATGCACTTTTATGATGGATGGATGCACTTTTATGATGGATAGATGCACTTTTATGATGGATAGATGCACTTTTATGATGGATAGATGCACTTTTATGATGGACAGATGCACTTTTATGATGGATGGATGCACTTTTATGATGGATAAATGCACTTTTATGATAGTAGGATGCACTTTTATGATGGATAGATGCACTTTTATGATGGATAGATGCACTTTTATGATGGATAGATGCACTTTTATGATGGATAGATGCACTTTTATGATGGATAGATGCACTTTTAAGATGGATAAATGCACTTTTATGATAGTAGGATGCACTTTTATGATGGATAGATGCACTTTTATGATGGATAGATGCACTTTTATGATGGATAGATGCACTTTTATGATGGATAGATGCACTTTTATGATGGATAGATGCACTTTTATGATGGATAGATGCTCTTTTATGATGGATAGATGCACTTTTATGATGGATAGATGCTCTTTTATGATGGATAGATGCACTTTTATGATGGATAGATGCTCTTTTATGATGGATAAATGCACGTTTATTATAGACGTATGCACTTTTATGATGGATAGATGCACTTTTATGATGGATAGATGCACTTTTATGATGGATAGATGCACTTTTATGATGGATAGAT
This sequence comes from Gobio occitaniae, assembly GCA_033150135.1. Taxonomy (NCBI): domain Eukaryota; kingdom Metazoa; phylum Chordata; class Actinopteri; order Cypriniformes; family Gobionidae; genus Gobio; species Gobio occitaniae. The sequence continues at coordinate 35,781 of JARQWZ010005728.1, forward strand.
GCACTTTTATGATGGATAGATGCTCTTTTATGATGATGGATTCAATTTTATGATGGATAGATGCACTTTTATGATAGATTGATGCACTTTTATGATGGATAAATGCACTTTTATGATAGTAGGATGCACTTTTATGATGGATAGATGCACTTTTATGATGGATAGATGCACTTTTATGATGGATAGATGCTCTTTTATGATGGATAGATGCACTTTTATGATGGATAGATGCTCTTTTATGATGGATGGATGCACTTTTATGATGGATAGATGCACTTTTATGATGGATAGATGCACTTTTATGATAGATTGATGCACTTTTATGATGGATAAATGCACTTTTATGATAGTAGGATGCACTTTTATGATGGATAGATGCACTTTTATGATGGATAGATGCACTTTTATGATGGATAGATGCTCTTTTATGATGATGGATTCAATTTTATGATGGATAGATGCACTTTTATGATAGATTGATGCACTTTTATGATGGATAAATGCACTTTTATGATAGTAGGATGCACTTTTATGATGGATAGATGCACTTTTATGATGGATAGATGCACTTTTATGATGGATAGATGCACTTTTATGATGGATAGATGCACTTTTATGATGGATAGATGCACTTTTATGATGGATAGATGCTCTTTTATGATGGATAGATGCTCTTTTATGATGGATGGATGCACGTTTATGATAGAGGGATGCACTTTTATGATGATGGATGCAATTTTATGATGGATAGATGCACTTTTATGATGGATAGATGCACTTTTATGATGGATAGATGCTCTTTTATGATGGATGGATGCACGTTTATGATAGACGGATGCACTTTTATGATGATGGATGCAATTTTATGATGGATAGATGCTCTTTTATGATGGATAGATGCACTTTTATGATGGATAGATGCTCTTTTATGATGGATGGATGCACTTTTATGATGGATAGATGCACTTTTATGATGGATAGATGCACTTTTATGATGGACAGATGCACTTTTATGATGGATAGATGCTCTTTTATGATGGATAGATGCACTTTTATGATGGATAGATGCTCTTTTATGATGGATGGATGCACTTTTATGATGGATAGATGCACTTTTATGATGGATAGATGCACTTTTATGATGGATAGATGCACTTTTATGATAGATTGATGCACTTTTATGATGGATAGATGCACTTTTATGATGGACAGATGCACTTTTATGATGGATGGATGCACTTTTATGATGGATAAATGCACTTTTATGATAGTAGGATGCACTTTTATGATGGATAGATGCACTTTTATGATGGATAGATGCACTTTTATGATGGATAGATGCTCTTTTATGATGGATAGATGCACTTTTATGATGGATGGATGCACTTTTATGATGGATAGATGCACTTTTATGATGGATAGATGCACTTTTATGATGGATAGATGCACTTTTATGATGGATGGATGCACTTTTATGATGGATAGATGCACTTTTATGATGGATAGATGCACTTTTATGATGGATAGATGCACTTTTATGATGGACAGATGCACTTTTATGATGGATGGATGCACTTTTATGATGGATAAATGCACTTTTATGATAGTAGGATGCACTTTTATGATGGATAGATGCACTTTTATGATGGATAGATGCACTTTTATGATGGATAGATGCACTTTTATGATGGATAGATGCACTTTTATGATGGATAGATGCACTTTTAAGATGGATAAATGCACTTTTATGATAGTAGGATGCACTTTTATGATGGATAGATGCACTTTTATGATGGATAGATGCACTTTTATGATGGATAGATGCACTTTTATGATGGATAGATGCACTTTTATGATGGATAGATGCACTTTTATGATGGATAGATGCTCTTTTATGATGGATAGATGCACTTTTATGATGGATAGATGCTCTTTTATGATGGATAGATGCACTTTTATGATGGATAGATGCTCTTTTATGATGGATAAATGCACGTTTATTATAGACGTATGCACTTTTATGATGGATAGATGCACTTTTATGATGGATAGATGCACTTTTATGATGGATAGATGCACTTTTATGATGGATAGATGCACTTTTATGATGGATAGATGCTCTTTTATGATGATGGATTCAATTTTATGATGGATAGATGCACTTTTATGATAGATTGATGCACTTTTATGATGGATAAATGCACTTTTATGATAGTAGGATGCACTTTTATGATGGATAGATGCACTTTTATGATGGATAGATGCACTTTTATGATGGATAGATGCTCTTTTATGATGGATAGATGCACTTTTATGATGGATAGATGCTCTTTTATGATGGATGGATGCACTTTTATGATGGATAGATGCACTTTTATGATGGATAGATGCACTTTTATGATAGATTGATGCACTTTTATGATGGATAAATGCACTTTTATGATAGTAGGATGCACTTTTATGATGGATAGATGCACTTTTATGATGGATAGATGCACTTTTATGATGGATAGATGCTCTTTTATGATGATGGATTCAATTTTATGATGGATAGATGCACTTTTATGATAGATTGATGCACTTTTATGATGGATAAATGCACTTTTATGATAGTAGGATGCACTTTTATGATGGATAGATGCACTTTTATGATGGATAGATGCACTTTTATGATGGATAGATGCACTTTTATGATGGATAGATGCACTTTTATGATGGATAGATGCACTTTTATGATGGATAGATGCTCTTTTATGATGGATAGATGCTCTTTTATGATGGATGGATGCACGTTTATGATAGAGGGATGCACTTTTATGATGATGGATGCAATTTTATGATGGATAGATGCACTTTTATGATGGATAGATGCACTTTTATGATGGATAGATGCTCTTTTATGATGGATGGATGCACGTTTATGATAGACGGATGCACTTTTATGATGATGGATGCAATTTTATGATGGACAGATGCACTGTTATGATGGATAGATGCACTTTTATGATGATGGATGCAATTTTATGATGGACAGATGCACTTTTATGATGGATAGATGCACTTTTATGATGGATAGATGCACTTTTATGATGGATAGATGCTCTTTTATGATGGATGGATGCACGTTTATGATAGACGGATGCACTTTTATGATGATGGATGCAATTTTATGATGGACAGATGCACTGTTATGATGGATAGATGCACATCTGTCCATCATAAAAGTGCATCCGTCCATCATAAAAGTGCATCCATCCATCATAAAAGTGCATCCGTCCATCATAAAAGTGCATCTATTATAAAGCGTGGAAGAGTCAGGACATTATTAATATAACTTTGATTGTGTCACACACACCTGGATGAGCTGAGGGAGAGGAAATCATCGGGTCATTTTAGTTTTAGGGTGAACTATCCCTATCAATACAAAACCACACATGTTGTTTTATTCCTAAAATGAGCCGCAGTGATTCAATCAGTGTCATTCCCTCACCAGGACAACTGCAGACGGGCGGAGAACGTCCTCCGCCTGTGGATCATCGAGGCCAAAGACCTGCCGCCCAAGAAGAAGTACTTCTGTGAGCTGTGTCTGGATGACATGCTTTACGCCCGCACCACCAGCAAGACCCGCTCGGACTGCCTGTTCTGGGGGGAGCACTTCCAGTTCTCCGGCCTTCCCGCCATGAAGAGCATCACGGTGCACATCTACCGGGATGTGGACAAGAAGAAGAAGAAGGACAAAAACAACTACGTGGGTCTGGTGAACATCCCAGTGCAGGGAGTGATGGGAAGGCAGTTTGTGGAGAAGTGGTATCCGGTCAGCACCCCCACCACCAGCAAATCCAAAGGCGGAGGTCCCTCCATCCGCATCAAATCCCGCTTCCAGACGGTCTCCATCCTGCCCATGGAGCAGTACAAGGAGTTTGCGGAGTTCGTGACCAATAACTACACCATGTTGTGCTCCGTCCTGGAGCCGGTCATCAGCGTGAAGAACAAAGAGGAGATGGCCAGCGCACTGGTGCACATTCTGCAGAGCACAGGACGGGCCAAGGTACTGTTGAGAACTGTATCCGGGTCACGGCACCATCTGTTGTGAACTTTTATCCTCTAAAGTGTAGGAAACTCAGAAGATGAAGACCAGGAGACTTCGGGATCAAACAGAAGTTATTCTTTTAAAGGGTTAGTTCACCCAAAACTGTAAATTGTGTCATTAATGACTGAGCCTCATGTGGTTGGACACCCGTCAGACCTCCGTTCATCTTCAGACACAAATGAAGATATTTTAGTGTAAATCTGATGCTCTGAAAGGCCTCCATTGGCTCAACTTTACACTCTCAAGACCCTTAAAAGACACTAAAGACTAAAGTTACAAAGTCCATCTCACTACAGCGGCTCTACAATAACTTTATGAAGACGAGAATAGTATGCGCAAAAAAACCCTAAATAACGACTTATATAGTGATGACGATTTCAAAACACGGCCTCATGAAGCTTCGAAGCGTTATGAGTCAGTGAGTCGATTCAGCGGTTCAGAGCGTTATGAGTCAGTGAGTCGATTCAGCGGTTCAGAGCGTTATGAATCAGTGAGTCGATTCAGCGGTTCAGAGCGTTATGAGTCAGTGAGTCGATTCAGCAGTTCAGAGCGTTATGAGTCAGTGAGTCGATTCAGCAGTTCAGAGCGTTATGAGTCAGTGAGTCAATTCAGCGGTTCAGAGCATTATGAATCAGTGAGTCGATTCAGCGGTTCAGAGCGTTATGAGTCAGTGAGTCGATTCAGCGGTTCAGAGCATTATGAATCAGTGAGTCGATTCAGCGGTTCAGAGCATTATGAATCAGTGAGTCGATTCAGCGGTTCAGAGCGTTATGAGTCAGTGAGTCGATTCAGCGGTTCAGAGCATTATGAATCAGTGAGTCGATTCAGTGGTTCAGAGCATTATGAATCAGTGAGTCGATTCAGCGGTTCAGAGCGTTATGAGTCAGTGAGTCAATTCAGCTGTTCAGAGCGTTATGAGTCAGTGAGTCAATTCAGCGGTTCAGAGCGTTATGAGTCAGTGAGTCGATTCAGCGGTTCAGAGCATTATGAATCAGTGAGTCGATTCAGCGGTTCAGAGCATTATGAATCAGTGAGTCGATTCAGCGGTTCAGAGCGTTATGAGTCAGTGAGTCGATTCAGCGGTTCAGAGCATTATGAATCAGTGAGTCGATTCAGCGGTTCAGAGCATTATGAATCAGTGAGTCGATTCAGCGGTTCAGAGCGTTATGAGTCAGTGAGTCGATTCAGCGGTTCAGAGCGTTATGAGTCAGTGAGTCGATTCAGCGGTTCAGAGCATTATGAATCAGTGAGTCGATTCAGCGGTTCAGAGCGTTATGAGTCAGTGAGTCGATTCAGCGGTTCAGAGCGCTATGAATCAGTGAGTCGATTCAGCGGTTCAGAGCATTATGAATCAGTGAGTCGATTCAGCGGTTCAGAGCGTTATGAGTCAGTGAGTCGATTCAGCGGTTCAGAGCGTTATGAGTCAGTGAGTCGATTCAGCGGTTCAGAGCATTATGAATCAGTGAGTCGATTCAGCGGTTCAGAGCGTTATGAGTCAGTGAGTCGATTCAGCGGTTCAGAGCGCTATGAATCAGTGAGTCGATTCAGCGGTTCAGAGCGTTATGAGTCAGTGAGTCGATTCAGCGGTTCAGAGCATTATGAATCAGTGAGTCGATTCAGCGGTTCAGAGCGTTATGAGTCAGTGAGTCGATTCAGCGGTTCAGAGCGCTATGAATCAGTGAGTCGATTCAGCGGTTCAGAGCATTATGAATCAGTGAGTCGATTCAGTGGTTTGGAGCGTTATGAATCAGTGAGTCGATTCAGCGGTTCACAGCGTTATGAGTCAGTGAGTCGATTCAGCGGTTCAGAGCGTTATGAGTCAGTGAGTCGATTCAGCGGTTCAGAGCATTATGAATCAGTGAGTCGATTCAGCGGTTCAGAGAGTTATGAGTCAGTGAGTCGATTCAGCGGTTCAGAGCGCTATGAATCAGTGAGTCGATTCAGCGGTTCAGAGCATTATGAATCAGTGAGTCGATTCAGTGGTTTGGAGCGTTATGAATCAGTGAGTCGATTCTGCAGTTCGGAGTGTTATGAATCAGTGAGTCGATTCAGCGGTTCAGAGCATTATGAGTCAGTGAGTCGATTCAGCGGTTCAGAGCGTTATGAGTCAGTGAGTCGATTCAGCGGTTCAGAGCATTATGAATCAGTGAGTCGATTCAGCGGTTCAGAGCATTATGAATCAGTGAGTCGATTCAGCGGTTCAGAGCGTTATGAGTCAGTGAGTCGATTCAGCGGTTCAGAGCGTTATGAGTCAGTGAGTCGATTCAGCGGTTCAGAGCATTATGAATCAGTGAGTCGATTCAGCGGTTCAGAGCGTTATGAGTCAGTGAGTCGATTCAGCGGTTCAGAGCGCTATGAATCAGTGAGTCGATTCAGCGGTTCAGAGCATTATGAATCAGTGAGTCGATTCAGTGGTTTGGAGCGTTATGAATCAGTGAGTCGATTCTGCAGTTCGGAGTGTTATGAATCAGTGAGTCGATTCAGTGGTTTGGAGCGTTATGAATCAGTGAGTCGAATCATGATTCGGATCGCGTGTCAAACTGCTGAAATTTGGCGATTCAAACCGCTGAATCGTCTCGCTGATTCATAACGCTCTGAACCGCTGAATCGACTCACTGATTCATAACGCTTCGAAGCTTCATGATGGCGTGTTTTGAAATCGTCATCTCTATATAAGTCGTTATTTAGGGTTTTTTGCGCACAAAAACTATTGTCGCCGATTCATAAAGTTATTGTAGAGCCGCTGTAGTGAGATGGACTTTGTAACTTTAGTCTTTAGTGTCTTTTAAGGGTCTTGAGAGTGTAAAGTTGAGCCAATGGAGGCCTTTCAGAGCATCAGATTTACACTAAAATATCTTCATTTGTGTCTGAAGATGAACGGAGGTCTGACGGGTGTCCAACCACATGAGGCTCAGTCATTAATGACACAATTTACATTTTTGGGTGAACTAACCCTTTAATGAGAACTCTCTGTGCTGCAGGTTGTCCGAAAACAGTCTAATTTAACAGTACAAAATAATGCAATGTATCTACATTTCAGGGGGAGGGGTTATACAGCAGGGGGAGGGGTTATACAGCAGGGGGAGGGGTTATACAGCAGGGGGAGGGGTTATACAGCAGAGGAGGAGACACTCTAAGCAATACAATGCATATGTTGTGTAGGTAAAGGACACACCTTAGACATAACGGTGTGACCTGTCCTAATTCAATCAGCATAACAGTGCCATTCAAATGCAGAGATGCTAATCCAATCACTCAGGCAGTATTGCTCTTAACTTGTCATGGTAAATAGTCAGGAAGTGCATAAAGACAAATGTCTCAAACACTTACACGGCCTGACGTAATCTCCTTAGAATTTCCTCAACTTTACTTCAAAATGTAAAACACAAATATAGATAATGTTTTCAGTTATATTCTATTACATTGGAACCTAGATATAACGATGTATAAATTTGTAATCTTACAGTACGCCTCACTCACTTTAACATCTCCTGATGATTCCCTCATCCCAGATGTTCATGTCTTTCTCTCTTCAGTCGTCTTTAGAGGAAAACACTCCAGGATTTTTCTGCTCATAATGGACTTCAATGGGAACCAACGGCTGAAGGTCCAAATCACTGCAGTTCCAGAGGAAGAGCTTCAGAGGCTCTGACCAATCACAGACGAGGAATAGAGTCTGATCTAGACAAACCATCAACACATTTACAACACACACACACAGATTTATACACTTTAACCTCAGACGCTGGACTTCAGTGTTGTTCTTATGATGTCATCACGTCTGAAAGGTCACATGACGCAGGTGGAAGTGTTAAACGAACGTGCAGAGACTAAATCAAACGGCCTTTACACAAATAAAGGGGAAACAACGATGACGGACGATTGTAAAGTTGGAGGAGAACATGAGATGGAGTTTTTCGGCACTTCCACCTGCGAGTACAGATTCACATTAAATCAATCTACCAAATTTCGGTACCTGAGAACATTTAAATACGAATCATGCGTGTCTCTGTGCGAATTAATGCATAGACGCGCGGTTTACAGTCGATGGGTTTACCTCACACACACACACACACACACACACACACACACACACACACACTCAGAATCACGCGTGACGGTCGTCGAACATCATCTCCAGAGCCACTGAGAGTCACTTTATGAGCATTTCACCGTTTCATTTGAGAAAAACTACCGTCATAAACACACAGAAACTCAAATTCACAGCAACCCGTCAAAGTTCGGCTAACTTGACAAATAAATTACTGTTGTACAGTGGAGTTTAGATAAGTCTCAATGTAATAATAATATTAACACTAATGTAATAATAATAAATGATCAAAACTTTATTTTTTTATAAATAAATTTTTTTCTGTTTCAAGCTCAGTTGTGCAGCTTTGTTTGACAAAAAAAGTTTAATTAAATTAATAGATAAATTCAACTAATGTCTTATGTCTTCATTTGATTACCAGAAAATAAATAACACATAATTTGTGGGAAATCTTTTCATAGAAATGAAATTACAAAGAAAAAATTATAATATGGCTGTTTTTATGAATTAAATTAAGTAGTAGTTGCCTACTATTCACTAGTAAATATTACAGTAATCAAACATCACAGACAGAGAGCAGGGCAGATTGATGTCAATAACACTTTTATAAATGACGTGCAGGTTCTTTACAATTATTAATGTAAACATCCCAAAAGTACCGAAAAAAGCTACCGGTTAAAACGTGAACGGTACCCAACCCTAGTCATGTGACCTTTCAGACGTGATGACATCATACGAGCAACACTGAAGTCCAGCGTCTGAGGTTAAAGTGTATAAATGTGTGTGTGTGTGTGTTGTAAATATGGCGATGGTTTGTCTAGATCAGACTCTATTCCTCGTCTGTGATTGGTCAGAGCCTCTGAAGCTCTTCCTCTGAAACTGCAGTGATTTGGACCTTCAGCTGTTGGTTCCCATTGAAGTCCATTATGAGCAGAAAAATCCTGGAGTGTTTTCCTCTAAAGACGACTGAAGAGAGAAAGACATGAACATCTGGGATGAGATGGGGAGAGGAAATCATCAGGAACTCATCCTTTAATTACCCATAAACCCCCAGTTTGACCTAAGGTTGGTCTTTTTCA
>JARQWZ010005728.1:50000-69268 GCA_033150135.1 Gobio occitaniae
TGTCGCAGCTGGACAAGGTACCGCATCCATCCGGACCCCAACAATACTGATAACCATTGGCCAGATTAAACCAGCTCCGGTTCTGTAGACGTGATGAGGGCTCACACACACCGCCCACCGCACAGATGGAAGCCTCTGCACTCAGTGTTTCTTCATTGAAATGTTACTAGGGGTGTAACGAAACCAAAACTCCAGTAGTCGGAACCAATACCATCAAAATTTCACGCCACTGTACCAATTTCGGTACCACAGCTTTTTTCACAGCTTATTTTTTATTTAACTTTTTAAAAAAAATAATCAAATGTATTAAGTTTATTATTTATGATGATAATCATTATAAGTAAATAATAAATAAACATTTAAAGGCTGTCTGCTGTTTAAAAGTAAATATTGTTTATAGAAAAAGATCAAGTGAAAAATAATCAACCATCTAGGCATAATTATTATTATTAGCAGAGACGTATATTATTATTATAGAGCTAAACCTACTGTAGGCTACTAATATATTGCCAATTTCAATTTTTTTAAACAGAACTTTTATTTTGACGGGTTGCTGTGAAGACCTTTGAGAGTGTGTGTTCATGATATGACCGTTTTCTCAAATGAAACGGCAAATTCTCATGAAGTGCTGGTTTATGTGTTTGTGTGCTCATATAGTGACACACGGCAGACACTACAAAGACAGCGAGTGAGTGTCACATATAATAATTAATAATATAAATATAATATAATAGTCCCCCCCCTCACAGTCGTCATGAAGGGCAACATTAGCCGTACAGACCAAAAGCACAGTTTGTCCCAGACTGTAAACATGTGTTCTTCTGCTGTAAAGTTGGCCATTTTAACATCAGCTCAATGAGATTCTGCTCCTTCTGGAGTCATCGGCTTCAAGAGGAGCTGCTTGGTCCTGATTGGCCGAATCTCTGATGTTGCCAGTAAAAAGGGCTTCGATTATTCAGAATCATGAGTATTTTTATTCTGGGGTCCCCAGTGTTTTACTGCTTTCTCTCTCGGTAATCATAATTCTGATTTACATCACAGAAGGTTCAATTAAATCTCGAAATATTGTAAATTATTTATTAGATTGTATGTACAACAAAGTCAAGTCAACTTTATTTATATAGCGCTTTTAACAATGTAGATTGTTTCAAAGCAGCTTTACAGTGTTAAACAGGAAAATAATGCAGCATAATTTTATCCAGCCGTATAGCGATTCTGGAGAAAAAATATCCTCAGTTCATTTCAATTATCATACAGTGACAGTGTGGGCTTTAGATCAGTAATTACATCAGTAATTTAGTTTATATGGTTGATTTTGTTTAATAATTAGATTTATTTTGATATTTAGTTGAAAAATAGAAAAAATTAACAAAGTTATTGAGGATTGTTGATGTTTTGGAAATAAATCTATTATTTAAATTTCCGGGGGGGTTTTTATTGATACGTATCGGATCTAAATCTTTTGTTTAATATTTATTAATATAGTCCTTTTTTTTTAAATATCGTATTTTAAGTGAATTACACTGAGGTATTATCATACCATGAGATTGACATCGTCACACCCCTAGTGTCTACACATAAACAAATGCAGAAGAATATTACTGAACATAAACAGCAGAAATGACAGACATTTACATTGCTATATCCGACATCATCTTTTAAAAGTGACCCATGTCCGATATTTGCATTTACACTATACACTGGCAAAACAGCCCAAGACGTTCTGCCCCAGAAAAGGAAGTAAAACGGCACGATATGCAATGGATGCAGATGAGATGATTATTCAATGTTTGGCTTTAAGGTCAGCAAAACATGGTTCTCGTCTTCCATCGTGCCATTAGTGTCATGTGATCGCAGTTCATGTCCACCTGAGTTGAGGCCATTCACCTCCATCGCTTTTTCAGTGACGAACGACTCGCATTTACTGGGGATCAGTGTTGGGGAAAGTTACTTTGAAAAGTAATGCATTACAATTTTGCGTTACTCCCTTAAAAAGTAACTAATTGAGTTACTTAGTTACTTTTTAAGAAAAGTAATGCATTACGCAACTTTTTCTCACCTGGGCTGGGCTTGTTTTTGTGTTTGTTTATAACAAAAAAAGTTATATTTTTGTGCAACGGTAAAGACCTCTTCATACCAAAATGTAAATAATAATCCCCAGGCTGAGGTAAAGATGCAGATTCTCTCATGAACACTAGAGGGCGCAGCTCTGGATAATGAGAGAAGAGGACGCAGGAGGAAAAATCTTTACCAATAAAAACAAAAAATCTAGTAATTTTCATCATCAAAGGTCAGCAGCAAGACATTGGTCAATTAAATATAAAGGTAGATTATGCATAAAAATAGTTGTTTTATTTAACATTTAATTATTGGAGGTTTGCATAGTATTCTGATTTTGTATTTGACTGATTTTATTCATTTTGAGTTGAACAGAATCTTTATTGTATAAGTGAGATAAATAAATGCTCACATTTAGTCTAGAACTACAATAACCCTCATGTTCTCACACACACACACACACACACACACACCTCTGCACTAACTCTCAACATGAGGGCAGGAGAGCTGTCAGTCAAACTAATGTGAAAAAGTAACTCAGATATTTAGTTGTAAATTTGAAAAGTAATGCGTTACTTTACTAGTTACTTGGAGAAAGTAATATTATTACGCAACTCAAGTTACGTGTAATGCGTTTCCCCAACACTGGTGGGGAATATCTGATTTGATCGCTTACATGCACGTATCCGAATCATATCGGATTTATCACCACATATGAGTGAGGCCTGAATCCAATCGGAGGATATCGATAATCATGCAGGGTTTTTTGGGGTCTCTTGAGCCATGCAGTGTAAAGGCCTTAGAGCGCCCGTATTCATACTCAGAGGTGTTGCTGCAGATGTTGTGCTTTATGTCAGTAACGCTTGATCCCCACTAAACGTTGTGCGGATGTATCAATGCCAGGGATGGGCAAACTCGGTCCTGGAGGGCCAGAACCCTAATCAAACACAGCAGCTATAATCAGGATTACTAGAAGGCCAGGTGGGTTTGATCAGGGGGTAAACTGGGCCATCCAGGGCTGAGTTGGCCCATCCCTGATCTCTGCAGGGCCAGGAAAGCTTGTTTGCAGTGTTGTTGTTATTGCATTAACTCAGTGTGTAGGTTATAAACGGCGTTCCCGCAACTCTTCCCCTAACTCCTGCTGCGTCTGGAGCATGGTTTTGTTCTGTCCCTGCACAATGTGTGTGTGTGTGTTTCCTGTCATGAGTGAATTCATCTCAACCTCTCAGACATAACCTTCTGTTGTTTGATGCATGCCCTGCGTTTGTTTTGGTTTAAAGCATGTGTTTCCTTTTATTTATCCCTAATTTGACTTTTTTTTTCCTTTTGTTTTCTCCTCTGTTTACCCATGCCACTATACATTCCACCCTTTCCTGTCCGACACACTGTGTCTCCATGGTAACGCTGTCCTACCACCAATGCATTATGGTGCCTACTCTCTCGACCAACCAAAAAACTCCCTGCTGCCAACCCACCAATCTGCCATCTGCACCCTCAAACTCTCGGGCTGATGCCCTCTGTGGTCCGTAATGTGGTTACCATGGTAACGCGCCAACCCAGGGTGACAATTCCTTCCTGCAGGCGACGGTGGCCAAACTGGGGCCCCTGCCGCGGATCCTGGGGGCCATCACCCGCTCTCTGAGCAGCCCCACGCCCATCCAGCAGCAGCTGCGCCGCTTCCAGGACCACAGCTCCACCCAGGACATCAGTGCCAGCGTCTCCTCAGGCCTGCAGAGGATATTCGAGGACCCGGCCGACAGGTTAGACCACATTCCCTTTATTTCCATCTCTTGCACCACATTCCAGATCTGCCAAAGCCATCCTCAAGGAAAGCCTATCAGAGGCTCTTTAGAAATATCATTAGGTGTGTTATTGATCTTATTGTGAACTATTCATCCATGCAGGTTTCATTTTTTTGATCCTGTGATTTTTAATTAAAATTGATTTAAACTCCAGCCAGTGTTTAACGTGAATTTTCATTTAGTTTTAGTCATGTTTTACAGGCTTTCCTGTAGCTCAAACAGTAGAGTGTGGCGCTAGCAATGTCAAGGTCATGGGTTCGATTCCCAGGGAAAGCAAGAACTGACAAAGTGTAAAATGTGTACCTTGAATGCTTTGGATAAAAGCGTCTGCCAAATGCATAAATGTAAATTTTAGAGGATTGTTTTAGTTTTAGTCGACTAAAATCGAATGTGTTTAGTTCAATTGTAAAGCATTAATTGACCGACTGAATACATGACTGACATCTATATCGTTTTTATAATGTTGTATTTCTGCTTTAGTTAGTATATCGGGTTAAGCTAAAGCTTCAAATAAGGTTAAGTTGTTTTTTTCTATTTATTTCATGAAACATTTATTTAATTTCCTGTATTTAATGGTTTTAGTGAACTATTATAACTGATACTTTATTGAATAATGTGTCAAATGCTGTTCTACGTCTTTCCTCCTGACTATGAATTAAATGGGGATTAAATTAAACGTATATATAATGCGTGACTTTAATTATAAACAAGCTGGAAATACAGCAGGACTCTTATTTTGAAATGCCTCACTATTGCAGTTCAGATGAGGAGATCAAACATGCCCAACCGTCTAAAACATAATGACCATATGAACATGGTACAGTAAAGAGTGTGATTATTGATCAGCATTAGTTCATAATCATTCCCTGTCATAAATGTGTGTTATTGATGGATTGAGCCGCTCTGGAGAAGCTCAACAGCTCCGTGTTTTCCCGCCGGATCTCTTCCCTAATCGACCCTCACTAACGTTTTCATCCGTTTTTATTCGATTTCCTCATAGTTTTTGTCATCCAAAACTGTTTTTTATTTAGTTATTGTCTCGTTTTGGTCAGGGAAAAAAGGTCTGGAAAAGTCAGGGAATTAACACTGACTTCAGCCTCTTCTTTACAATTGACTGCAAGTGTAGTAGTAGCAGTGCGGGTAAACCTCACTCCTCTGATCTCAAGAGACGCACTAGTGACTGACACTAGGGGTTGCAGCCTTTATCCTCATTGTTAGAGCGTCTGACCCTCATGGGTTCGAGTCCTGCTTGGAGCGGGCGGTCCGAACAGAAGGGGTTACACAAGCTCACATTCAGATCTGCCTTTGTCCAATTAACAACCGATGGATTGAACCAAATCCTCTGAGAAGGCCAATGAGGAGAGGACAAAGATAGATCTCACCAATGTATTGTACCTGTATGTTTCATCGACGCACATAACTCTCTTAATAATTAGTGATGCACCGAAATGAAAATTCTGGGCCGAAACCGAAAATTTAGGATGCACTTGGCCGAAAACCGAAACTGAAGCCGAAAATTGCTTCTTTTAAAAACGTATACTAATATATTTAGATAGATATTTAAATTGCTTGAATTTAATGGGTCTGAAATGAAACAAAAAAACACGAACCAATAGAATAATCAAAGTTTTATTAAGTTACATAAAACCTAAAATATTTTAAACAATAAATATAAAATATAAAATAGTTTTTTAGCAGTTGTGCAAAAAAAGATCCACAATTGTCTGAATAACTGCACACAGAATCACAGAATGGTTCTCATTAAGAACATGATATGCTGCATTGTAGTGTTGTCACGATACTTCGATACGATACCTAAAAAAGTATCGATATTCGATACCATGTGGAAAAAACGCTGCATATACTGTCACATAGATATTTTTCAAATAAATAGGCCTAATCATTTATTTTTTGTCCGTCTATTGAAAGTCTAGGCAATTAAATGTATTCTGAAGAAATCACTTTATATGATTAAGCTTTTTCTCATATATAAACGTTGCTCATTTACCATTACAATTATCTCACAAATATTTGCTAATTAATTGTTGCAATAGCTACAGCACAAGGAAGCTTGATTTCAAAATGAATTTAAAAAGACGAGTAAACAGAAATAAAATAACAAATAAACTAATTACAAACAATAGCACAAATAAATACAATAGAATAAAAATACAAATGAAATGGACTGCTTTATTTTTTTAGGTAGATCTAACAGTATTCAGGTAAGAAACTGGAAAAAAGTAAACAAACTTAAAATAACATTGGATAATCTTCATTGTAAAAAATTAAATACAGATTAATCCATTTAAGTCAATCAGTCAAGAGCAGCAAGTGGTTGTTTGTCTTTTTGTAGTTTGAATAATAAATCAGTAACCACTGTCCCTTTAAGACCCGATGCACGCATGCACTCCAAACACTGTTCCTGTTACACACTCTTCCTGAACTGGACTGTGTTTATGTTAATACTCACCAAGATGGACACTGAGACATTTTCGAGTGTATTTAACCATTAATAAGCTGGAAAAAGGAGCTCATTTTTGCACTTTTATGTAAGAGGCGGCTTTATTGTGGTGTGTGTGTGCTTCAGACGCGAGCGCGAAATATGCGAGAATGAGTTGAATTAACGTTATGTGAAATCCTGCGCGAAATTCAGACCAGTCACACCAACACTAACACACCGTCATGAGGAAAAATCCAGCAGAACACGCGTTAACCGGACTGAATGAGAGGAGGCAGGTGCGTGTAACTTATTTCGGCCCGAAACCGATAATGCAATTTTCGGCCGAACATTTTCGGTGCATCCCTGTTAACAAGGGCGTAGATTTGGTTTGAACATTGGGGGGGTTGAACGTTTGTCTGATTTATTATGACAAACTCATATTTGATTAGGAACAAAATTATTGTTACAAAATAAACGAATTCTACTTATTTTTTATTTGATCTACTGTGATTTTCATGCTGAAATATTGGGGGGGGTTGTAACTGATGGATTTGAATATCCCCCCATGAACTACGCCCCTGCCTATTAATAATACTATTAATGTGCAGTAGTATGACTGCATCTCATATATTAATTCTTGCATATCTCGTTCCCCAGTGAAATGAGGAGCATCAAATCTCCTGTCCAGGAGCACATGGAGGCCTTAGCCCGAGGGAAGCATCCTCTACTGGGTCAGCAGTCCTCCACTCACAGCATGAGCTTCTCTGATAAAGAGGAGCGGGACAGCCCTCTCCCCAACGGCCGCAGCGTGTCTTTAATGGACCTGCAGGACTCTTACCTGGCACAGGGGCATCCGGTGCCCAACCCTCTCAGCGAAGCCCCTCTGCGATTAGGGCGAGGTGGCTCTCAGGCGTCCATCGGCCCTCCTCCACTCCTCCTCCAGCCTCCCGTCCATCCCAAAGTTCCCCAGTTGAGGGATAATTTGCCCCAGAGTGCCCCGCAGGTGCGCCGCCCCATCCACCCGTCGCTCAGCCAGCAGCGCAGCCTGCAGCCGCTGTCCTTCCAGAACCCCGTTTACCACCTCAGCAACCTGCACACACACTCCACCCAGTCCACACACTCCGCCCAGCCGGACTCCAGCTCGGAGAACCTGAGCTCCGCCAGTTCTCGCAGCGCCAGCCCCAGTGCGTCCGGGGGCCGGGGAGCCCCTCCGAGGGCCCGCATGCCCTCCACCAGCAGCCTGGAGGAGGAGCTGTGCCGCAGGAGCCTCACCCAGGGGCAGGAGACGCCTCCACCCACGGCACGCTGGCACCCGCCCCTGGCAGACCAGGGAGCCCAGGTGGTGGCGGTGCCGAGGCAGAGCAGCGCGGGCACGGCTCATATCGTGAAGGTGGAGCAGCAGAGCCGAGGAGCGGGAAACACTCGGACCCCGAGGGCCCTCGCTCACAGCAGCAGCAGCATCAGCACTGAAGCCCTTCAGCAGAGCGAGGAGCGGCCCCAGCAGCAGTCCAGCGGATCCAGAGACAGCTCGCTGCCCGCAGGCAGAGCCAACAAACAGGTACACACCTGTGGGATCATCTCCAGCTGAATACATCATCTCTCCACTGATGTGTGGTTTGTCAGGATAGGACAATATTTGAACATCTGGAATCTGAATATTGAGAAAATCTTCATTTATGGGTCACACTCAGGACCTTCAGGTCAAAAATGACCCGGAGGGCGGGATTAAGATAAAAAAGATTTGAGTAAAATTTTTATTTTTGTTCAATAATATTTTTTCTTTTCTTTTTTGGTGTTTTGAGATAGTTTTATGATTTATAATTAATATTTATGCAATAATTATGACCCATTTTTTCCCATTGAATATAATAAAACATTTATATATATATATTATTATTTATTTATTTTTTTCATTAAAGCTGTATTTCATTTTAGAGTCAAGCCTAGGCCTCATGAAAGCAATTTTTTTAATGAGATCAGTGCCATCCGGTGGACAAATTGAGCATTTTTATCACACAATAGCACATTTTACCACTATAGTGGATCTAGCGTTTTATTAAAAAAAAAAATAATGTTTTAGCTTCATCGGAATGGTCCGAAACTTGGTGACTTTATTGGTACTTAGTATATGAACACCCAAAAAAATTGGGGAGAGGATTTAAAAGTCTAAGTGGTCGTAAAAAAAAATAGTCACACTCAGGACCTTCGGGTCAAGAATGACCCCCATAGGAAATGAACGGGAAATTGGTTTTTTTGTGCATAGAATCTACAAATCAGCCAGGATGCAGAAAAAAAGGCCTCAACAGTGAAGATCTCTAAAACATCAAGAGTGCAAAACAGACAGAAACACACACACACACTTATACACAAACAAACACACGCACACACAAATTTACGCGTGCCATTCCAAAAGCTATTTGTGTTTTTATGTGTGTGTGTGTGTGTGTGTGTGTGTGTCTGTTTTGCACTCTTGATGTTTTAGAGATCTTCACTGTCGAGTCCTTTTTTTCTGCATTCTGGCTGATTTGTAGATTGTATGCACAAAAAAACTCTGTATTTTCATATTTTTGCCAATTTCCCGTTCATTTCCTATGAGGGTCATTTTTGACCCGAAGGTCGTGAGTCGTGTGACTATTTTTTTATGACCACTTAGACATTTCAAATCATGTCCCCAATGTCCATATACCAAGTACCAATAAAGTCACCAAGTTTCAGACCATTCAGATGAAGCTACGATTTTTTATAATTTTTATTTTAATAAATTTGGGTCAGAAATGACCGAAGAGCCCCAGAGGGTTAAAGTTGTCCAAATGAAGTCCTTAGCAATGCATATTACTACTAATAATACATTTATGATATGAACATTGACCACATATCTTCATGGAACATGATCTTAATATCCTCATGATTTTTGGCATAAAAGAAAAATTGATAATTTTGACCCATACAATGCCACAGATATATGCATATAATGTTTGGTTGTGTGTGTAAGGTCCAGTCCCCCGTGGAGTCGGTCAGCATGTCTCCAGTGGAGCGCACAGCCGCCTGGATCCTGAATAACGGCCAGTATGAAGATGAGGAAGAGGAAGGCACAAGCAAAGACGATGCCAAACATGTAGAAAAGGTACTAAATACGATACATAAAAATGCGTTGGATACACTCCGACAGGTTTTTAAGATGTTCTGCTCTTCTATAAAGTACGAGCGAGAAATCTCCAAGCTGAAGGAGCGTCTGCGGACGTCTAGCCGGCGGCTGGAGGAGTATGAGCACCGGCTTCTGGCCCAGGAGCAGCAGATGCAGAAGCTGCTCCTGGAGTACAAGGCTCGACTGGAGGACAGCGAGGAGCGCCTGCGCAGACAGCAGGAGGAGAAGGACAGCCAGATGAAGAGCATTATCTGCAGGTGAGAACAGAGATACAGGCATAACACTGATGATCTCTGTTAGTGGGTGGGGTATATTAGGCAGCAAGTGAACATTTCGTCCTCAGAGTTGATGTGTTAGAAGCAGGAAAAATGGGCAAGCGTAAGGATTTGAGCGAGTTTGGGCCAGATTGTGACGGCTAGAGGACTGGGTCAGAGCATCTCCAAAACTGACCAGTCAGGGTGCCCATGCTGACCCCTGACCCCGCCCAAAGCACCAACAGTGGCCCGTGAGCATCAGAACTGGACCACGGAGCAATGAAAGAAGGCGGCCTGGGCTGAGGAAGCACAAAATGAGGAGCACAACAACGAGTTTGAGTCCAAATTCCCCAGATCTCAATCCAATCGAGCATCTGTGGGATGAGCTGAACAAACAAGTCCAATCCATGAAGGACTTAGGGCGCTTTCACACACACCTTGTTTGGTCTGGATTTTCGGACTTTTCATTTTGGTCCGAATCAAAATTACTGGGGTGAAACCTCCCCTGACCACTGTCTGGACCAATTAGACGAAATTTGGTCCGACGAAAAGAGGTCGTCAAACAGAACAAAGGTTCGATTGGTTTCTAGTGTGAAAGCATTTTCTCTACGGTTCAGACCATTTACAGGAAGTTCCTGTTTATTTTTAATATTATAATGTTATTTTTAAATTTCATCTAGGCTACATTGATTATGAAAAGTGAAAAGATGCGCAATATGTCAGAGGACAGAAGGTCAGAAATTATTTTGAAAGAAATTTTGTATGATTTTGCTTAGAAAGCCTTTCTTTAATGTGAATTTCGTTTTGTATAAATTGTATCTTAATTTTAATCAATGTTTCATCAGATAATTGCCTGAATTTAATAAATAAAAAGCAAATAGTCTATGGCAGACAATAATCGCAGGAGCGATCACATGCTTTACACATGAGGTGAAGCGTCTCAAATAAACCCAAACTCAGCAGCTACTGCCTCACAAACATGAGAAATGTGTGAATATAAAGCTTGAAATGTCCACTTTTAAATGTAACAAAAAGAAAATAGTCCAGCAATGCGACTGTTCAATAGTGGAAACGATATGCATCCGTTCATTCACTCTTGTCAAAGACGCACGTCTGTTTACAAACCAATCCCTGTCCAGATGCCGCCCACATGATGAAGACGAGTGGACACGCGTGTGTCATGTGCAGTTCTTTAGTGCGCTCGCATGATGGCAATGTGAAACCAAACCACAACTAACTTGGTGCCAGATACCACAGCACACCTTCTAGTGGAGTCCATGCCTCGACCAACACAATATTAAGAAGTCATAATGTTATGCCTGATTGGTGTATGTTATATATAAACTACAGTATTCTTACACTTTTAATTGCAAACATGTAAATACAGTCTAAATGTTTAGTAAAGATCTAGTAAAATCCTTTGATATCTGTACGTTTATAATATTTGTATTTGTGAATCTGACGGTGATTTGTGGAGCTTCTGTCACTACAACAAATTCCTAGTATGTGTAAACACACCTGGATATATGGCAGATTCTGATTCTGATGTGTGTTTGTTAGGCTGATGGCCGTGGAGGAAGAGCTGAAGAGAGACCATGCAGAGATGCAGGCGGTCATCGATGCCAAGCAGAAGATCATCGATGCTCAGGTACAGCAGATGAAGATCATGAGCCAGAGCTCAAACACAAGGGCATGTCAGTGTCGTCGGGAGCCAAAGTCTCAAAAGCTCAATAAAATGGGTTGAACCTGACATGGTCTGCCATACTTTTTATTTGTGTTTTTTCGGTTAACTTTGACCCTAGGAACCAATAATTGGAGGGTCTGCTCTGCCGGAAATTGTGGCCATTTTCATGTATGCACCCTTTATTTTTATCAGAAAAATTTGAAAAATGAATTTTTTCCTCAAATCCTCAGTGGGTTGGGTAGGCTGTCAATAAATGCATTCCAGATACACAGAACACATGTGCTGACAACATCCACTGAAAAAATAACTCTTAAAACACATTTCTACATGATTTTGCATCAATTTAATGCAAAAAATAGGCGTTTTCTCACTTTTTTCCAATATTTCAATCTTTACTTCTTTGGCAATCAACTATTCCCCCAAGTTATGACATCAGTCAATATGCCATTCTTTTCACCAAATAGTTTACTCATTCCACAGAAAAAAATTATAAAAATCCAATCAAAATCAATGGATCTGTGATGATTTCACTACTAGTTGGCGATCAACAAGCTCAGAACCTCAATAGCATTTTAAACTACTCTCAAAATTATGAAAAACATGCTGGATATTTAGCATCATGGCACACTTATGATCTTAGTAATTTGAATGAGTTTGGAACAGCCAACAAACGGTTACCAACGGACTCCGAAGCTGCTCATCATTGTCTGTGGTATGTGACAGGTCTGCCCCAGCATTTTGGGAAAAGAACGGTAGGCCTAATATGGATATTGTACTGGTAATGAACTGAAAGGACCACGCCAGTCTTCAAACAAGTATATTTCTGCTGATTCCACATCCCAAACGTATCCCTGTAGCAGCAGCTGAATTCATTCTCTACTAGTTTACTTAGCTAGAGAGAATATGGAAGGACCTCCAGAACCAACGTAAGCAGATCCGGAAGGAAGCAAGAGAAGCCAGAACAGCTCAAGTCAGTGGAAGTCAGCGGATGCCTGGAAGTATGACTGAAGTCCCGTCACTGCAGCTAGAGATATCATACCTGGACACATCCTGAAGAGTGAGCTCTAACCTGTATAACCACCTGGCCTGGATGATAACAGATGCAACTCCACAGTTAGGTGAGGACGACCGGGTGAAAGTCAGTCCGGGTGAAAGTCAGTCCGGGTGAAAGTCAGTCCGGGTGAAAGTCAGTCCAGGTGAAAGTCAGTCCGGGTGAAAGTCAGTCCGGGTGAAAGTCAGTCCGGGTGAAAGTCAGTCCGGGTGAAAGTCAGTCCAGGTGAAAGTCAGTCCAGGTGAAAGTCAGTCCGGGTGAAAGTCAGTCCAGGTGAAAGTCAGTCCAGGTGAAAGTCAGTCCGGGTGAAAGTCAGTCCGGGTGAAAGTCAGTCCAGGTGAAAGTCAGTCCGGGTGAAAGTCAGTCCGGGTGAAAGTCAGTCCGGGTGAAAGTCAGTCCAGGTGAAAGTCAGTCCAGGTGAAAGTCAGTCCAGGTGAAAGTCAGTCCAGGTGAAAGTCAGTCCGGGTGAAAGTCAGTCCGGGTGAAAGTCAGTCCGGGTGAAAGTCAGTCCGGGTGAAAGTCAGTCCGGGTGAAAGTCAGTCCGGGTGAAAGTCAGTCCGGGTGAAAGTCAGTCCGGGTGAAAGTCAGTCCGGGTGAAAGTCAGTCCGGGTGAAAGTCAGTCCGGGTGAAAGTCAGTCCGGGTGAAAGTCAGTCCAGGTGAAAGTCAGTCCGGGTGAAAGTCAGTCCGGGTGAAAGTCAGTCCGGGTGAAAGTCAGTCCGGGTGAAAGTCAGTCCGGGTGAAAGTCAGTCCGGGTGAAAGTCAGTCCAGGTGAAAGTCAGTCCAGGTGAAAGTCAGTCCGGGTGAAAGTCAGTCCGGGTGAAAGTCAGTCCGGGTGAAAGTCAGTCCGGGTGAAAGTCAGTCCGGGTGAAAGTCAGTCCGGGTGAAAGTCAGTCCGGGTGAAAGTCAGTCCGGGTGAAAGTCAGTCCAGGTGAAAGTCAGTCCAGGTGAAAGTCAGTCCGGGTGAAAGTCAGTCCGGGTGAAAGTCAGTCCGGGTGAAAGTCAGTCCGGGTGAAAGTCAGTCCGGGTGAAAGTCAGTCCGGGTGAAAGTCAGTCCGGGTGAAAGTCAGTCCGGGTGAAAGTCAGTCCAGGTGAAAGTCAGTCCGGGTGAAAGTCAGTCCGGGTGAAAGTCAGTCCGGGTGAAAGTCAGTCCGGGTGAAAGTCAGTCCGGGTGAAAGTCAGTCCAGGTGAAAGTCAGTCCGGGTGAAAGTCAGTCCGGGTGAAAGTCAGTCCGGGTGAAAGTCAGTCCAGGTGAAAGTCAGTCCAGGTGAAAGTCAGTCCAGGTGAAAGTCAGTCCGGGTGAAAGTCAGTCCAGGTGAAAGTCAGTCCAGGTGAAAGTCAGTCCAGGTGAAAGTCAGTCCAGGTGAAAGTCAGTCCGGGTGAAAGTCAGTCCAGGTGAAATTCAGTCCGGGTGAAAGTCAGTCCGGGTGAAAGTCAGTCCGGGTGAAAGTCAGTCCAGGTGAAAGTCAGTCCAGGTGAAAGTCAGTCCAGGTGAAAGTCAGTCCGGGTGAAAGTCAGTCCGGGTGAAAGTCAGTCCGGGTGAAATTCAGTCCGGGTGAAAGTCAGTCCGGGTGAAAGTCAGTCCAGGTGAAAGTCAGTCCGGGTGAAAGTCAGTCCGGGTGAAAGTCAGTCCAGGTGAAAGTCAGTCCGGGTGAAAGTCAGTCCGGGTGAAAGTCAGTCCGGGTGAAAGTCAGTCCGGGTGAAAGTCAGTCCGGGTGAAAGTCAGTCCGGGTGAAAGTCAGTCCAGGTGAAAGTCAGTCCGGGTGAAAGTCAGTCCGGGTGAAAGTCAGTCCGGGTGAAAGTCAGTCCGGGTGAAAGTCAGTCCGGGTGAAAGTCAGTCCGGGTGAAAGTCAGTCCGGGTGAAAGTCAGTCCAGGTGAAAGTCAGTCCAGGTGAAAGTCAGTCCGGGTGAAAGTCAGTCCGGGTGAAAGTCAGTCCGGGTGAAAGTCAGTCCGGGTGAAAGTCAGTCCGGGTGAAAGTCAGTCCAGGTGAAAGTCAGTCCAGGTGAAAGTCAGTCCGGGTGAAAGTCAGTCCAGGTGAAAGTCAGTCCAGGTGAAAGTCAGTCCAGGTGAAAGTCAGTCCAGGTGAAAGTCAGTCCGGGTGAAAGTCAGTCCGGGTGAAAGTCAGTCCAGGTGAAAGTCAGTCCGGGTGAAAGTCGGTCCAGGTGAAAGTCAGTCCAGGTGAAAGTCAGTCCGGGTGAAAGTCAGTCCGGGTGAAAGTCAGTCCGGGTGAAAGTCAGTCCAGGTGAAAGTCAGTCCAGGTGAAAGTCAGTCCGGGTGAAAGTCAGTCCGGGTGAAAGTCGGTCCAGGTGAAAGTCAGTCCAGGTGAAAGTCAGTCCAGGTGAAAGTCAGTCCAGGTGAAAGTCAGTCCAGGTGAAAGTCAGTCCGGGTGAAAGTCAGTCCGGGTGAAAGTCAGTCCGGGTGAAATTCAGTCCGGGTGAAAGTCAGTCCAGGTGAAAGTCAGTCCGGGTGAAAGTCAGTCCAGGTGAAAGTCAGTCCAGGTGAAAGTCAGTCCGGGTGAAAGTCAGTCCGGGTGAAAGTCAGTCCGGGTGAAAGTCAGTCCAGGTGAAAGTCAGTCCGGGTGAAAGTCAGTCCGGGTGAAAGTCAGTCCGGGTGAAAGTCAGTCCGGGTGAAAGTCAGTCCAGGTGAAAGTCAGTCCGGGTGAAAGTCAGTCCGGGTGAAAGTCAGTCCAGGTGAAAGTCAGTCCGGGTGAAAGTCAGTCCGGGTGAAAGTCAGTCCGGGTGAAAGTCAGTCCGGGTGAAAGTCAGTCCGGGTGAAAGTCAGTCCGGGTGAAAGTCAGTCCGGGTGAAAGTCAGTCCAGGTGAAAGTCAGTCCAGGTGAAAGTCAGTCCGGGTGAAAGTCAGTCCGGGTGAAAGTCAGTCCAGGTGAAAGTCAGTCCAGGTGAAAGTCAGTCCAGGTGAAAGTCAGTCCGGGTGAAAGTCAGTCCAGGTGAAAGTCAGTCCTAAGCAGCAAGAGCAAGTTCTTGCCCAGGATGTCTGCCAAGCAGATGCCAAGATCCCAACACTCTTCCATTGGGAGAACAGGGTTATGTTGAAATTAAAAAGATGCCTAGGCCATGATGTTTAATAATGTGGACATTAACAACCATGTTAAATATCCAGTATATCCAGAGTAGCCTAAAATTCTATTGAGGTTCTGAGCTTGTTGATCGCCAAATAGTAGTGAAATCATCACAGATCCATTGATTTTGATTGGATTTTTATAATTTTTTTTCTGTGGAATGAGTAAACTATTTGGTGAAAAGAATGGCATATTGACTGATGTCATAACTTGGGGGAATAGTTGATTGCCAATGAAGTAAAGATGAAAATACTGGAAAAAAGTGAGAAAACGCCTATTTTTTGCATTAAATTGATGCAAAATCATGTAGAAATGTGTTTTAAGAGTTATTTTTTCAGTGGATGTTGTCAGCACATGTGTTCTGTGTATCTGGAATGCATTTATTAACAGCCTACACAACCCACTGAGGATTTGAGGAAAAAAATAATTTTTCACATTTTTCTGATAAAAAATAAAGGGTGCATACATGAAAATGGCCACAATTTTTTTCCGCGATATTTCCGGCAGAGCAGACCCTCCAATTATTGGTTCTTAGGGTCAACGTTAACAGAAAAAACACAAATAAAAAGTATGGCAGACCATACTCAACCCATTTTTGAGACTTTGGCTCCCAGACTAGTGTGAGTGTGGAGATATCTCAGTCTGTGGTTGAGGATCTGGCCTGACCTCAGGTGGTTTTAAAGCAGGCGCTGACTGGCTCTGTTACTGAATTCCAGGTCGCTAATGGGACTGAGGTAATACCAGCAGGCAAGTACAGTTTTGCTAGGCCTGTGTTAGCGCACCCGACCCACACCCATGCCTGCCCCTGTGCAGCACTCAGTCCTCTTCTCTCCACTTCAGACAGAAAACACCAGTTAAAGGTGAAGTGTGTAGTTCTCCGATGATAAAGACGTTCTATAGGGACCACTTTAACAGAACACTGGGTTTGTGCTTTTAACATTGTTTGACCGATCACTAGAATTGTCCAAACCATAGCTTTGTTATATAATGTTAGATATAGCAATACACACCGATCAGGCATACATTTATGACCTAATATTGTGTTGGTCCCCCTGACCCGTCTCTGATGGACTCCTCTAGACCCCTGAAGGTGTGCTGTGGTATCTGACACCAAGATGTTAGCAGCAGATCCTTTAAGTCCTGCATGGATTGGACTTGTTTGTTCAGCTCATCCCACAGATGCTCGATTGGATTGAGATCTGGGGAATTTGGACTCAAACTCGTTGTTGTGCTCCTCATTTTGTGCTTCCTCAGCCCAGGCCGCCTTCTTCCATTGCTCCGTGGTCCAGTTCTGATGCTCACGGGCCACTGTTGGTGCTTTGGGCGGGGTCAGGGGTCAGCATGGGCACCCTGACTGGTCCATACTACACAAACTGAGATGCTCTGTGTATTCTGAGCCCTTTCTATCAGAACCAGCATTAACTTCTTGAGCAGTTTGAGCTCCAGTAGCTCGTCTGTTTGATCGACCACACGGGCATCAATGAGCCTCGGCCGCCCATGACCCTGTGGCCGGTTCTCCACTGGTCCTCCATGACCCTGTGGCCGGTTCTCCACTGGTCCTCCATGACCCTGTGGCCGGTTCTCCACTGGTCCTTCATGACCCTGTGGCCGGTTCTCCACTGGTCCTCCATGACCCTGTGGCCGGTTCTCCACTGGTCCTTCATGACCCTGTGGCCGGTTCTCCACTGGTCCTCCATGACCCTGTGGCCGGTTCTCCACTGGTCCTTCATGACCCTGTGGCCGGTTCTCCACTGGTCCTCCATGACCCTGTGGCCGGTTCTCCACTGGTCCTTCATGACCCTGTGGCCGGTTCTCCACTGGTCCTTCATGACCCTGTGGCCGGTTCTCCACTGGTCCTCCATGACCCTGTGGCCGGTTCTCCACTGGTCCTCCATGACCCTGTGGCCGGTTCTTCACTGGTCCTTCATGACCCTGTGGCCGGTTCTCCACTGGTCCTTCATGACCCTGTGGCCGGTTCTCCACTGGTCCTCCATGACCCTGTGGCCGGTTCTCCACTGGTCCTCCATGACCCTGTGGCCGGTTCTCCACTGGTCCTCCATGACCCTGTGGCCGGTTCTTCACTGGTCCTTCATGACCCTGTGGCCGGTTCTCCACTGGTCCTTCATGACCCTGTGGCCGGTTCTCCACTGGTCCTTCATGACACTGTGGCCGGTTCTCCACTAGTCCTTCATGACCCTGTGGCCGGTTCTCCACTGGTCCTCCATGACCCTGTGGCCGGTTCTTCACTGGTCCTCCATGACCCTGTGGCCGGTTCTTCACTGGTCCTTCATGACCCTGTGGCCGGTTCTCCACTGGTCCTTCATGACCCTGTGGCCGGTTCTCCACTGGTCCTCCATGACCCTGTGGCCGGTTCTTCACTGGTCCTTCATGACCCTGTGGCCGGTTCTCCACTGGTCCTTCATGACCCTGTGGCCGGTTCTCCACTGGTCCTTCATGACCCTGTGGCCGGTTCTCCACTGGTCCTTCATGACCCTGTGGCCGGTTCTCCACTGGTCCTCCATGACCCTGTGGCCGGTTCTTCACTGGTCCTTCATGACCCTGTGGCCGGTTCTCCACTGGTCCTTCATGACCCTGTGGCCGGTTCTCCACTGGTCCTTCATGACCCTGTGGCCAGTTCTCCACTGGTCCTTCATGACCCTGTGGCCGGTTCTCCACTGGTCCTTCATGACCCTGTGGCCGGTTCTCCACTGGTCCTTCATGACCCTGTGGCCGGTTCTCCACTGGTCCTTCATGACCCTGTGGCTGGTTCTCCACTGGTCCTTCATGATCCTGTGGCCAGTTCTCCACTGGTCCTTCATGACCCTGTGGCCGGTTCTCCACTGGTCTTTTATGACCCTGTGGCCGGTTCTCCACTGGTCCTCCATGACCCTGTGGCCGGTTCTTCCACTGGTCCTTCATGACCCTGTGGCCGTTCTCCACTGGTCCCTCCATGACCCTGTGGCCGGTTCTCCACTGGTCCTTTCATGACCCCTGTGGCCGGTTCTCCACTGGTCCTCCATGACCCTGTGGCCGGTTCTCCACTGGTCCTCCATGACCCTGTGGCCGGTTCTCCACTGGTCCCTCCATGACCCTGTGGCCGGTTCTCCACTGGTCCACTGACCCAGTCTTCTAGCCGTCACAATCTGGCCCTTGTCAAACTCGCACATATCCTTACGCTTGCCCATTTTTCCTGTTTCGACACATCAACTCTGAGGACAACATGTTCACTTGCTGCCTAATATACCCCACCCACTAACAGAGATCATCAGTGTTACTCACTTCACCGGTCATAATATTATGCCTGGTCGGTGTATGTAATTAAATTTAAATGTAAATTTTGATTAAATTTATTAATTTTCAAAGGGATAGTCCTCCAAAATTCTGTCATTGTTGACTCTGTATACATTTCTTTCTTCTAAGGAAAACAAAAGAAGATGTTTTGAAGAATGCTGATGATCAAACGGTCTCCGTTTTGACTGTGGAAGTCAAAAGGAATTTAAAATGTTTGGTCAGCAATATTCTTCAAAACATCTTTATTCTCCACAAACGTCATAAGTTTGGAACGGCACGGTTCATTTTTGGGTGGCTTATTCCTTTTTAAATATTTCTTCTAATATATTAGTAGGATTTCTAATCAGGAACTGAGTTTAAGTCTCTCTGTGATTTGGGGAGTGGCGTCATCATTAGTGGTAAAATCACACACTTTACCTTTAAAACTGAAACTGGTTTGCATACTTCAGCTTTTTGGTCTTGGCCT